>JMHV01077562.1:0-14816 GCA_000696445.1 Aquilaria agallochum
TCTCCAACTTGTACCCATATGTAGACTACATATCTCATATTAGTCTCCACATATGCTAGTTGTTATGTATTATTGTAACCTGCTCCACAATAATACTAGACCAGGAACATTTGAGAATATTATTATTCTAGGGTTACAATTATGTTTATTACGTTACGTAGAAACAAAACAACAAACATAATTGCTAGATTATTTCCTTAATAAAATATCATGAGTCAATGTGAAAAAATGCAATCATCTCATGATTGGCTTTTGGGCACAACACTAACATTCCCCTTGTGAATGACGTGTTTGCAGACTTATGAAATTTTGTATGGGCAAAATGGTCATAAAGTGACCAAAATTTTGACTCTACACTTAAAGCTCTATATCTCCCTATGTAGAAAGAATCTTGGTATGAAATTCTGACCACACCTAGAGACCATCTAGAGGTTGAATAAGGATTTAGAATTTATCAATTTTGAGCCCTATAGCCAAAGATATGATGTTGCAAAGTTGGCTATGTGACTGTTTATTTGGTCAGAATTTTGTAAACAACTTTAAAAATCCATAACTTGGTCTATAGGTGGGCTATTGATGTAAAAAAAATTTATTGGTTTGCTCTAAGTCTCTACTTGATAATAGAGCAAAGAAAATATGTTGGCACATGGCTAGAATGATATAGTTTATTAGTGGAAGTGTCAAGTGCAGTGGCTGGTCACTAGAACTTTATAAGATTGCGTAATGTGTGGTAGATAGGATTAAGACTTGTGCTAGTGTTTTCCTTCTGTGCTGCCATGGTGTGCATGAATTATGAATATGTGTGTGATGGTTGGACCAATATGCATATGTTTACATAGTGCCCAAGAGGGCCACTTGGGCATGCACACAAAGGGTAGTGTTTTGATGGCCTACAGAACATTACCAATCCTGGGAGTCTAAACTCACAATTTTGGCACCATAATTGGACTACCCCAGAATGGGTAAGACATTAAGACTTTGATTAACATTGGGTGGGTTTTCCAAAGCAAAGCACCTATGTTCATCTTGGTAAGGCGCGATGGAATATTGGTGAAATCCAAATTTCTAAATTTGGGTCCGACTTAAACTAAGTTATCCCAATAGGATTGGGTACTTAAAGGCATACGGTTGGGCTTAAGTTTAGGAGATGAGTTTGGACAAGTGTTGTTCACCCAACTATCCAAGAGTTGCATCAGATGCAATTAGCAAGGAGTTGCCTACCTAAATAACTGTAACTTGAGAGAAAAGCCAAAGCTAACTCATTTTGTGGTGAAATATAGATCTTGGCCCACTAGAATACCTTAGCACTGAGGTGTTTCGAAATAATATTAAGGGTTATTATTTTGAGTAAAATAATGGGAGTATCATTTAATAAAAGTCCTTATTAAATGAATTAAAATCCATGACTCTTATATTGCATATTTATTGTTGTAGATAACCATGGCAAAAAGCACATCTACACTTTCATTGCGATCTATCCTTGAGAAGGAAAAATTGAATGAGACCAATTTTCTCAAATGGTACCAAAATTTGAGGATAGTCCTCTGGTAAGAGAGAAAGGCTTATGTCCTAGAGCAGCCTATTCCGAATGAGCCTGCTACCACTGCTCCAAGTGCTGAAAGGGATGCTTACAAGAGGCATTTTGATGATGCTTTGGATGTTGCTTGCTTCATGCTTATTACCATGGAATCTGAGGTTTAGAAGCAACATGAAAACATACAGGCATTTGATATGATTGAACATCTCAAAATGCTTTTCCAAGAGCAAGCTAGGTATGAGAGGTTTGAGACCTCTAAGGCATTGTTTCAGTGAAAAATGTCTTAGGGAAGTCCGGTGGGTCCTCATGTGCTCAAGATGATTGGATACATTGAGAATCTTAGGAGTTTGGGATTTGCGCTTTAGAAAGAGTTGGCTGTTGATGTAGTCTTGCAATCGTTACCCAAAAACTACAATCAATTCATCATGAACTATAACATGAACAACCATGACAAGTCCCTCCCAAAATTGCTCAACATGTTGAGAACTGCCAAGCAAAACCTTAAGAAGGCTAAGCCCATTTTGATGGTTCAAAAGGATAAGGGAAGGGGAAAAGCCAACAAGAAGAAGGATAAAGCTAAAGGAAAGTCTAATGCTAATTCTTCTTCAGTTGGATTGAAACCATCTGGCGGTGTGGCTAAGGAAGAGGGTGCTTCCATTGTAAGCAACCTGGATACTGGAAGCGCAATTACAAGCTCTACCTTGAAGAACTTGCTAAGGAGAAGGGAAGTAAGACTTCCACTTTAGCTAATTTTGTTATAAAGGCTAACTTTTCTACTTCCTCATATTAGGTATTGGATACTGGATGTGGATTTCACATTTGTGCAAATGTGCAGGATCTAAGTAGAAGTAGAAGATTGGCCCGACGTGAAGTGGACCTACATGTTGGAAATGGAGCAAGAGTTGCTGCCTTAGCCGTAGGGACTTACGTTCTCACTTTACCTATTGGATTAGTTTTAGAATTAGACAACTACTACTTTGTGCCTACTACTAGTAGAAATTTGATTTCTGTTTCTTGTTTGGACAAGAAAGGTTTTTCATTTATAATAAAGGACAAATGTTACTATTTATTTGAATGAAATCTTTTATGGTAGTGCTTAACTTAGCAATGGTTTGTGTGTTCTAGAACTTGAAAATTCAATCTATAATGTGAATACCAAAAAGGTCAGATTGAATGATTCGAACCAGACTTATCTCTGGCACTGTCGTTTAGGCCATATAAATGAGATCTGCATATCCAAGCTCCATAAGGATGGACTCTTGGACTCATTTGATTTTGAATCATATGAGACATGTGAGTCATGTTTATTGGGCAAGATGACCAATGCCTTATTCACAGGGTGAAGTGAAAGGGCTAATGACTTACTAGGACTTATACATAGTGATGTATGTGGCCCTATGTCTACACATGCTAGAGGAGGCTTCCAATACTTCATTACCTTTACTGATGACTTCAATAGATATGGCCATGTGTATTTCATGAGACACAAGTTAGAATCCTTTGAAAAGTTCTAAGAATGAAGTAGAGGATTAGCTTGGGAAGAGTATCAAAGTACTTTGATCAAATTGAGGCAGAGAATACTTGGATCAAGAATTCCTTGACTATCTAAGGATTTTGGTATAGTATCACAACTCACTTCACCTGGTACACCTCAATGAAATGGTGTATCTGAAAGGAGAAATCGAGCACTGTTAGGCATGGTTTGATCTGTGATGAGTCAAGTTGACCTTCCAAACTCCTATTGGGGACATGCTTTAGAGATAGCTACTTTTACACTAAACTGAGTTCCATCTAAATCGGTTCAAAAGGCACCATAAGAGATATGGAGTGGGAGTCAACCCAGTCTGTCTTTTATAAAGATTTGGGGCTGTGACTCTTATGTGAAACGTCAATCCTCTAACAAGCTAGGGCCCAAATCTCATAAATGCCTCTTTTTTGGGTATAAAAAAAAAAAAAGGGTTATTATTTCTACAATCCTTCTAAGCAAAAGTGTCTTTCTAGATAAAGAGTTCATCTATAAAGGAACCAGTGGGAGAAAAGTAGAACTTGAAGAAACTCAAGGACAACAAGGGGACATCAAAACTGAAATGAAACCCGAATAAACACCACAAGATGTTGTGATTCAAGAGTCTATTCCTGTAGCATGGAGCCCATGTAGGTCTGGTAGGATTCGGCGTGAGCTTGAAAGATATGGATTTCTCATGACTCACACTAGTGATATGATTCTCATGGATCAGGATAAGCCCACAACAACCAACAAGCTATGTTGGGGCTTGACTCTAAGAAATGGCTAGTGGCCATGAAGTCTGAAATGGAATCCATGTATAAAAACCAAGTATGGACTTTGGTCGATCTACCTGAAAGGGTAAAAGTTATAGGGTTTCAATGGGTTTTCAAGAAGAAAAACTGACATAGATGGTAATGTGATTACCTTTAGGGGACGATTGGTTGTAAAAGGTTTCAAGCAAATTCATGGTACTGACTATGATGAGACTTTTTCACTAGTTTTCATACTTAAATCCATCTGAATCTTATTGGTTATTACTGCACACTATGATTATATGATATGGAAAATGAATGTCAAAACTACGTTCCTAAATGGAAAGCTACTTAAGGATGTGTACATGACACAGCCTGAGGGTTTTGTCACTCCTGAGAATGCGAATAAAGTGTGCAAGTTGCAAAGGTCCATTTATGATTGAAGCAAGCTTCTCAAAGTTGGAATCTTCATTTTAATGAAGCAATCAAAGTGTTTGGTTTTATCAAAAATGAAGATGAACCTTGTGTCTACAAGAAGGTTAGTGGGAGTGCTATTGTCTTCTTGTTGTGGTATGTAGATGACATACAACTCATTGGGAATGACATTCTTGAACTGGAGTTTGTAAAGACTTGGCTAAGGAAATGTTTCTCTATGAAAGACTTGGGTGAAGCAACCTATGTGTTAGGCATTAGGATCTATAGAAATAGATCTAGAAAGCTACTCAACCTAACTCAAAGTACATACATTGACAAGGTGCTAAAGAGGTTTAGCATGCAAGATTCCAAGAAAGGATTCTTTCCCATGTCACATGGGATAACTGTTTCTATATCTTAGTGTCTGAGTACACTCGAGGAGAGAGAGCGCATGAGTAAGATTCCATATGCCTCAGCAATTAGATCGATCATGTATGCCATGATATGTACTCATCCTGATGTCTTTTATGCCTTGAGCATGATGAACAGGTAGCATTCGAACCCTAATGAGAGTCACTGGATAGCTATTAAGAACATCCTTAAGTACTTATGAAGGGCTAAGGATGCATTCTTGGTCTTTGGAGGTGAAGATAAGCTCATTGTAAGGGGTTACACTAATGCTAGCTTCTAATCCGATAACGATGATTTTAGGTCACAATTTGGTTATGTGTTTTGTTTTGGTGGTGGTGCTATGAGCTGGAAGAGTTCAAAGTAAGAGATAGTAGCTGACTCTACAATAAAATCTAATGACATTACCACCTCTGATACTGCGAAGGAGGCAATTTGGATCAAGAAGTTCATCATAGAACTTGGAGTGGTTCCAAGCATTGCTGACCTGATAAAGCTTTATTGTGACAACAATGGAGCAATCACACAGGCTAAGGAACCTCAATCTTACTAGTGATCGAAGCATATACTTCGACATTATCATCTTATCAGGGATATCATCAAGAGGGGTGATGTGATGATATGCAGGACTTCGAAAAACAGCAACATTGCTGATTTGCTGACAAAACCCCTTACACAGCAAAAGCATGATAGCCATTCTAAGTCCATCGGTATTAGATACATCAATGATTGGCTTTAGTGCAAGTGGGAGATTGTTAGTGTTATGCCCAAAAGCCAATCATGAGATTATTGTATTTTTACATATTGAGTCATGATATTTTATTAAGGAATTAATCCAGTAATTATGTTTGTTGTTTTGTTTCTGCATAACGTAATAAATGTAATTACAACCCTAGAATAATAGTATTCTTAAATGTCCTTGGTCTAGTATTATCGTGGAGCAGGTTGTAATAATACGTAAAGACTAGCATTTGTGAAGACTAATATAAGATATGTAGTCTATATATGGGTACAAGTTGGAGAACTAGTGTACTGGACCAACCCACCATGTGAACGCTACATGGATCGTTCTATGAGTGTCATAAGTGATTCTCATTGTGATCATGGTATATGTAGTCCTTTGACCTAAGGTCATCAAGGTTCCCTAAATGTGAGTCACATATTTTGATACTTCCCTTTATTGCTCGTAACTAAGTGAACTTGAAGGAGGTCATTGGGCATGTCACATATCATGGGATACAAAATGACCATTTTGCTCCTTAATGACAGCTAGGTGCCAAAACGATCTAGGAGGAATATACCCTTTTAAACATTTACTTGACTTGCTATAACAAACTAGTTGAGGCACCCAGCAAGGACTTTTGACTTATTAAGGAAGTCTTACATGATCATTAAAGTTCATTGGATAGGAGCCATTGCATTCTCCCCACCTTGGGGAATTAAGTCCTCTAAATTGAATTTATCCACCTTAAGATGAAATCTACAATATGGTGCCAACATATCTTGACCAAACCTATCAAAGGTTCAACTAGTTGGTGCTCATCTACAGGACTTGTTCAACTAATGCGCTTTAACGTTCAAGTCAAGCCCTTATGTGTATAGATACTATGGCTAACATTATACTTGTGCTCGTGCCTAATGCCATATCAACAATGTTTGCTCTCTATCCTTCCCACATTATACTAATGTTGCCCAATCTAATGCATCCCAGTGTTGTTATGGCTCTCCTAGCTCAAAGCTCATTTGAGGAACGTAAAGTATTTGAAACTTTTTTTGGAACCTTATTTAAAGTTCACATAGCAAGAATAGGTAAGTTTAGCAAAGTTCACTAAGTTTTAAGAAGGTTAAGGCACTAAATGAGGTTCGGGGTAAAAATAGTAATTTTACATTTCAAACAGTTGGGCCCATATCCCAAGTGTTAAAAATGAGTTTTGAAAACCTAACTTTTATCTTTAACCTAATTTTAGTTCAAATAAACAAGATTTGACGAAGTTTGACTAAGGTTACCTAAGGTAGGGGTTTAATTTGTAACTTTTTAAATACTCTAGTGGCATGATGGTTTTGAGGCTTATATAACATGGTAAAGGTGAGGGATGATTGCCATTTTCATGCCAAAAATTGAGCTCACCCTTCTCTCTACCACTTCTTCATCAATTCATGCCCAAAACCAAGAGTTTTTAGTGAAATTTAAAGTTACCAAAGGAGTATAAGCTATAAGAAGCATGTTCAAAGGAGAATTTCATGTTTTTGAAGCTTGGAACCATGTTTCCCACTATTCCCTATTTTTTATGTGAGGTAACTTATGATTTCTTGGTGAATTCTTGTTTATTAGTTGATTAGGAGCTTGGGTTCTGGCTAGAAGTGAATAATGGTGTGTTTTGTGCCTTTGGTTGCTTGGAACTAGGAAGAACTTTGTGGAACTTAGATTTTTTAACAAGTATTACTTGTTTCTTGGTTGTGAGTTGAAGTTAAGGTAAGGGAGTTTTGTTTTCCAGATTGATTAATGCTATTGAAGTTTGAATACTTGATGAAATCAAGTAGTTTTGACAATAGCACTAGTTAGTGGGCTAGTTTGATCATGGTGGACTACTAGCTTTGTGGAGATTGGAATGATGTTATAATGCATCATAGGAATGCTTGTGAAAGTTGGTTGTGGTCTTTGCAACATGTTTTACAGGTATGTACAATTTGAAGGCCATCCAAGCATGTTTAACATGTTTGGTAAGTCTCCAAAGGTTGTAGCAGCAAAACTAAGACATTCTAGAAGTTGCAAGTATTGGCGATGCAGGGTTTCGGGTACCAAACAAGCACAGTGGAAGATAATTGAAACCCTCTAGGATCCAAATAAAATGGGGGTAAATCAGGTGTTTGAAAATTTCATACTTAGTCAATTGAGATCTTTCACTCAATTGTTGATTCAAATCACAAAACTTGAACAGTTGATGTGTTCAAGCTATCTACAGTATCTACACGAGCCTTTTAGGATCATCACACCTCCACAATGTATTGGCAGATGCATTCCTTTTGTGCTTGCATTGCTAGCTTGCGTCCTCCAAGGAATGGCAAGAGAAGAGTACAGCTAGAACTTTTAGAACTCTTCTAATTTCAACCTTAGGAAGGCTAGGGAAAGAGTTACGAAATTCTCACAATATGATCTATTTATAGTAAGACTCAACTCCCAAGGCCAATGGGTTTTAAAACCATAATCCAATTAGGTTTAATTTTGGGCTTCATTAATGGCTCAACCTTTGGGCCAATTATTAATCTAAAATTATTATGAAACCAAAACCCAAACAATTTGGCCCATACACTTAAATAATCCAATTAGCTCTATGTGTGCGACCCAATAGGCTCCTATCACATTGGCAATGATCATAAATCACATTTATGATCATAAATAATGAATGGTATCTAGCAACACATCATTCTTACCCAAGTGACATGATAGTCAGTGATTCGACTAAACCTTTATGACCATTATCTATATATGCCATTGTCCTTTTGTCCAAGATATCAAGGCCAAACAAGAGACATGGAATGTGTCACTCTCGTATAGCCTAATCTATGGTCTATGGTTTCTTGATTACTAAGTAGACTAACTGAAACTGACAACATTGATATCGTATATCAAGTCATTTGAGCATGGCCATGCATTTTCTTAGTCTCACTCTAGTAAGGGGGGAAAGATATCACTCCTATTGCATAGGAGAGACAAATCCCATCTTGATCATACAAAACCCTCTACATGATATCTGACATACCCAATGACCACCTTCAGGTTCATTCAGTTATGAGCAACAAAAGGAAGCATCAAAGTATGTGACTTATATGTAGAGAACCTTGATGACCTTAGGTCAAAGGACTACATATACATGATCATTATGAGAATCACTAATGACACTCATATATAACTATCCATGTAATGTTCTCATAGTGGGTTGATCCAATGCATAAGTTCTCCTACTTGTACCTATATGCAGACTACATATCTCATATTAGTCTTCATATATGCTAGTCTTTATGTATTATTGTAACCCATTCTACAATAATACTAGACCAAGGACATTTAAGTATACTATTATTCTAGGGTTATAATTACGTTTGATTATGTCACATAGAAACAATACAACAAACACAATTATTGGATTAATGCCACAATAAAAAATCATGACTCAATGTGCAGAATACAATCATCTCAGGATTGGCTTTTGGGGACAATGCTAACAGGCGATCCGTCACCAATTCAAGTCAAAAACACCAGAGCATTTTGCACTGCGACGACACAATTATGATGGCTCAAATTTCTCAATTTTGCTAAGAGGTTCAACGGGAGGCCTAAGGGGCTTCTTAGAATACCTAGGGGTCTAAGTATTCTAAGGATACTCCGAGGCTTCCAAAACTTCTCCAAGACCTAGGAGTTTTCTTGGGTTTTTATTGTTACTTTCACCATAAGCAAGAAAACTAGTTAAAGAGGGCCACAACTAGGTATCATTAGCTTAGGTGAAAGGTTTAGTACCATCAGTGCCCAAGCCATGCCATCAGGCATAAGGTTATGATGTGAAGCCTTAGTGCACCTACTGGGTCTTATGGCATCATGGGTTTTATGGCCTAGTTGACAGTAGTCCCACCATTCAACTAGTGAATCATCACTGGTTATGCTAGTAAGCTTTACTTGCTAGTAGGCAAGGCTTTGCCTTGTAGTTCAAGGACTAGGTTGAGGAAAAGTCCCAAGGGACTGAGACATATGCGCATAAGTCTAGCCTCAGGCTATATGAGCTCACAGTAGGATACATATGTTCACATATGTATAGTCCTTAGTAACTTTTCTTGTAGATGAAGTGAAGACCCTTATTGAGAATTCTTGAATTCTCACTCCCTAATTATGTTGTGTAGATTCTAATGATGTTAGGCCGAATAACTATTAAGGGTTGTCACGGTAGATTGTTGTTGCAGGTACTGTGCTTGAGAATCTTTATGATTCTAGTCTACTTGGGCTACTTGTTGATTAAGTAACAATGCTAACTATAGTGTTTTTCTTGGCCACAGAGCCTAGCAACACGTGGATAGGACTTTTGTGACTCGCCACTGGGACTTACATCCAAGGTGGGACTTAGTTTGGGAAGATATCATTCAAGGCTTGTATATATAGTACTCCTAGTTGTCTTTATTGTCTATGATGGAGTCCTAGACTTTAGGGTTGCTCTTGGGTGAGAAGCATTAGTCTGCTTCACTGTTGTTTTGTGTAGTATTAATCATATAAATGTTGATTTTGTATGTTTTAACTATTTGAATTTGTTTTCTATGGAAGTATCCTAACCAAGTGAATGCTTTTATGAGTTTCTTTTAATCCAAGTCAAAGCATAAGAGCATGCCTAGGTTAATCAACTAGTTTGATGGAGTTTTAATCCCCACACGTATACAGCTAGCTAATTGCAACCACCGTGAGACATTCTCACAGGCTTCCTAGGCAGGGGGCAATGATGGCCATGTTAAGTGTAGCATTCTTTTTTAAGACTATGGTATGTTTCACCTCTATCTGCAGCATATGGACACTTTTAAAGGATCTCTAACAACTCAAACATGTCTTAGTAAGTCTGATGACTAACAAATCCTTCCACACTTCCCTTATTGCCAAAGCCTTCTAATGTACGCTAGCTTAATAGATACAAACTCATCCATTAACACTTACACCCAAAAAGTCTTAACTTGGGTTTGGCACCCAATTCTCTTGTACCAAAACCCCTTAATGTGAACTAGCTTAACAAGTGCCAAACATGTCAAGTAACTTTCGCATTGAGGTTTTTCACTGCAGGTTTGGTACCTAGAACTCAAAACAACCACCACTAGACTAAGTGTGTTACTAGTGTAGTATGGTCTCACCAAAACATGCCCTTATCACCCAAGGCATACTTCACTTTGTGCTCTACTATACTCTAGGGATATTTCAATTAAGTGGTCTATGGAGAGTTGTATGTCTCAACACACCCTAAAGTATAAGTCTTCGATGTTCATTTCGGGTGGCCTCTACGCAATGGGCATCTTAGTGCACTAGGTAAGATGTATGCATTGCCTAAGCATGGTGACCCTACTGCCTTCGTTACTTTTAAGCCCTTTACGCTTGCATTCTTACTACAGGAAATTTTTCTAACATAAGCGTCGAAACCTCCAAGTAGCTATCAATCCTTGGGCTCCATCCATATTCCTGGGTTCAGGCAACCTAGCAACCAACATGAGATGACCGATATGCTACTCAAGCCTAAGGTCTTGATGCTTTAACTTCTTTTCTTGGAGTAACCTTGGGGCATGAAACCTATAGACTAAGTTTTCTTCTCAGCCAGCACTCAGAGCTATGGTAACTACACTTGTAGAATTGACTACCTGGATGTGTCATTAGCACACATGCTACTTAACCACCTACACTCACCCCACGTGCAAGCACCACCAAGGTTCCTAGCTAAGCCGTAATATATTGCTTGATCCTAGGTGACCCAGGGAATCCTAGTCTTTAAAGCTGACAAGACACGTCGGCCCACCACAAGGCCCCTCTGATCTTGTGTTCATCATTAAGGACTCTTCACTACTACAAAGTACCTCAGTTCTTCAAGAAATCATTAATTACTTGATCTAAATATGATCATAGAATGCCCACTTTACTTCATATGCACAACTACTATACCATGAACTATATCTTGTCGACCTCTTATCGTGCTAATGCATCGCAATAAGCTAGATTTCCTGGGTGGGAGAACCTACTTCATTACTTAACTTAGTTCACTATTGTGAGGTGGTTAGACATGAAAGCTCCCCCGGTGGCTCACCTACTACAACTTCACTTAGTGCATGAAAGCATTCCCTATACACCTTAGAACGAGTTATATCCCATGGAGTCGTTAGCCTTACCTGCTAGCCTACATTCAATTTCACAAGTCACTAACCTTTCCTTCACATGGCACTTGAGTCTAGGAGAACTTACACTTACTTTTGGCTTTTAACTAACTCAACCTTACCGTCTCTAGCTAGGGTTTTAACCTTTGACTTCTCATACTCCAGCAAACACTACCAGAATCACAACACCACACTAGAGCACAAATGTACCTATACTAAACTTGGCACTTTGAAGCTACTAAGTGAGTTACATAGCTAGGTATGATATTCTACTATGGCTACTTTAAACCGTCCTTTGATTGGTAATAGTAACTATTCTTCATGGACACACCTAACTCTAGCACGAAAGGTTTAGGCAGAGCTTTTCACTTGCACGACATCACTCGGTTGCTCCCAACCTATGGCTCAATCTTCCTACTAATTTACTGGCATTGAAATCATCTAATAATTGCCATAACATCATCAATTCCATTCAAGACTTAGTCCTTTACTTACTTTGCTAGTCTCATTAGTCAAGCATTCTCCTCCTACAAGTCAACTTGTTGGCCTTTGACCTCACTTAATCTTGGGTTGATGACTATGGTCACTGACTATCACTTGGTCTATGATGTGGTTCTTGTTGCTCAGGCTTTTTTACTAGCAGAAGATAGCTGAGATTAGCTCTTAGTAACTATTTTACCTAATGGCTATAGACTAGGGTATATGACTAATGAATGAATAAGTCCAAATATTTGTTGATAGATAAGTTCCTTACTCCATCTGTATTCTATACAAAGAAATGAAATTCAAAACATACCTACTTACCTTCTTGGCATCCAAGTGAAATGTTCTATTGCTTGACAACTCTAAGGAACTCATCAATCTAACTTAGCCAGCTATTGATACTGCCTAGGCCAACCAAAGCTAACTTATGAAAGAATGCAGCCTATGGAACCTAGGACACTTCCAATCTAAGGTGTTCAAGGCTCTACTTTTATGGTTTTTGTTACCACACAAAAATGCTATAATTACAAGTGAGGCATAATGGTCAAAAAGCCATTATATTGTGTAATTCTCTTTATAGTGATTGAAGTGTGAGGGGTAAAAGGTATAATGAACACTTCCTTAAAAGTGTTCCAAGTTGGTAACTTGGTTCCCAAGAAAAGCCTTAAGGGTTGCTCGTTTGTCAAGCAACCTATGGACTTTTTTGTAAGGTTTTAGAAATTTGGGTACTTAATTGCAAACTTTCAAGAAAGAGCTTTGGAGAGTTATGGGAAGGATATGAATGGTATGAAAGTGCTATTGGAGGACCAAACTGCTCATGGAAGACAAGTTTGGACAAAGGAAACACTAAAGGCATTAAGGACCTAAATGTCTTAGTGTGAACCTTAAGGTGTTCAAGCTTTTGACTTAAGTGAAAGAGTGGAATTATGGGGTTATCCCACCATGGGGGAGGTAGCCAAGGCTTGATAAATGGGTCAAAAATTTTGGGCACATGTGTACTAATGAGTTTCAGAAAAAGAAACCATGATTTGTGAGAAGGAAAATGACATAGAGTAAGGTTAAGTTTGTTTAAGTGTGTTTTGTGGCCTTAAGCTCATTTAAGGCCATTTAAGTTGCCAATTAAATTATCTCTCTCTCATTTTTAGCCTCCTCCAGCCCAAGAATACAGCCACACTTCCTCCATAGCCACCACACCTTCAAACTTGAAATTGATTGAAATTGAAGGCAAAAGGAAGCAATTGGAAGCAAACTAGGGCTATTGCTTGGATACTTCAAGGATCAAGCTTGATTTTTGGCCTACCCACTTTGGTAAAGTTTCTCTTGCTATCATGGGTTGTTTTCTATATTTTCAAGCAACCATGAAGCTAGGTCTAAGCTTGGAAGAGAGCCATGAGCTTGATGAACCAAGTTTAGTGAGGGGAGTGCACTTATTTCAGGTTTTGTGACCTAGTGTGAAGTCCACAAAGATGGCAGTCAAATGAGGGTTTTTAGAGCCCAAAGTTAGTACTAGCTAGTGTTAAAATCCTCCTAAGACCAAGCATTAGCTTGAGGAGGGATGCCTTAGTGATTTGGTTATGTTTATTATATGTTTTATGGACTAATCTATGGTTATTGTTGCTATTGCATTTCATTTGTTTGTTGGTTGTGAATGGCTGCTGCATTTGGTTGCTATATCTTGTTTATATGAATTATGGTTTCTGTGTTTTAGTGTCTTTGGATTCAGGTTTTAATGATGCTTACACTACATTGAATCTGAGTGCGACCCTTACTAAGTTTCTCAATGAAACTTACTCCCCTCAATTTCATCATTTCAGGTCCCGCAGAAAAATCACATTCAAACTAACATCTGTGGTTTGAGTTTTGATCTAAAATTTTAGGTACATGAACTTTCATATGTCTAGTCATGATCTCAAAATTTTGGGGATTTTAGCAGCACATTTAGTATTTTTAGTGATGGTACTTATTGTGTTGTGCAGCAGTTGTCCAGCATCTTGTTTTGGAGTCCATTGTGTCTTAGGCACTCTTGTAACCTAGGGTGTGTATTTAGCTGAGTTAAGATCATTTTATAGTGCATGTATGCATGTACATGTAGTGTATGTAAAATGAGACAAGTATATGAACATTTGAGAAATGTTTTGGCTATGTAAGTGATGTGGTGCAAAGTTCCCTAGGTGTGAATGATGGGCTGCTTACATGTAAATTCTATGTTAGCCACATATGGTTGTTAAATACAAGGGAATGTATTTCCTATGTGTAATGGACATATATAGGGTAGCCTTGGAGGGCTTTCCCCTTGTGAATGAAGTGTTTGCAGACTTATGAAATTTTGTATGGGCAAAATGGTCATAAAGTGACCAGAATTTTAACTCTTCACTTAAAGTTATATATCTCCTTGTGTAGAAATAATCTGGATATGAAATTTCGAAACACCTAGAAAACATCTAGAGCTTGAATTAGGATTTAGAATTTCTAAATTTGGAGCCCTATAGATAAAGATATGACATTGCAAAGTTGGCTAAGTTACTGTTCATTTCGTCATAATTTTGTAAACAACTTAAAAAATCCATAACTTGGTCCATATGTAGGCTATTGATGTAAAAAAAAAATTCTTGGTTTGCTCTAAGTCTCTACTTGATAATGGAGAAAACAAAGGGTACATTGCTAGAGTGATGCAATTTATTAGTGGAAGTTACAGGTGCAGTGGTTGGTCATTAGAACTTAATAAGATTGCGTAATGTGTGGTAGCTAGGATTAAGACTTATGCTAGTGTTTTCCTTCTTTGCTGCCATGGTGTGCATGAAATGTGAATATGTGTGTGATGGTTGGACCA
>JMHV01077567.1:0-14833 GCA_000696445.1 Aquilaria agallochum
ATTCACACATATATTATTTTAAATCAAATCTTCTCAAAATAAAAATATATTTTAAACTAATTAACATAATTAAAATTTTTTAGCAATAATAAAAATAATAATAATTTTTTTTTAATTAGTTTTTTTTAAAATTTTTTAAAAAAAGCCGGACGAAATTGGGTGTCAACAATGTGTAACACTTCGCCCTCTTCCACAAACAACCCTCACTCACATTTTGGCGATTTCACTGGGGAGGGCGTGATTACATAAAAGGAAGGCATGTTAGACGACAACGATGAAACCAACACTACTCCCTTGGGGTCAACTCTTGTTTCTTATGTTCTGCCATGCATGGCTTAGTTACTGGTAATGTTTCAGGTATCACAAAATTGCATGTTAAATGCTATAAAGAAGAATAACCAAGTGGTTATCAATGCATTGGCCAATCTATCATAGCCACAAGTTGGTGTGCCAGGGCAAATGACATAAGTTAATCCATCTTTGTTGCTAGCAAATCTAATAGTTACTTTCACAGGTTTTGTCGATGACTAATGCGTTCCCATTACCACTCATATCTCCTTATTCAACTTGCAATGCCAGGTTAATGCTATTATTGGTTATATTTATGCTATTGTTCACTTTTTTGTCTGATGAAGAAAATTTGCCTCGATTGCCTCTACCACTGCCAAAGGAGCATAATAAGCAAGAGGATGAAATCTTTATTTCTAATGTTGCATATTCTTTCATGTGTCCTATGGCTTCAAAATTTTCTTTGATCTACTTGGCTTTGATTATGAGGCCAAACAAGCTGCTGCTATTTCTATCTCTCGTATTTCTATGGGAAATTATGGGATTTCTCATTTAAATCATCAACAGATTAGCCGTCTAGATAACATAGCTTGCCAACAAATCATTTTTTCTGATGAAGATTATTGTGTGGAGAATCGCGATCACACTTGGCCTTTATATATGGAGTCTTACTTGATGGTTATCAAATGAGAAGAACCATGTTGGATTAAGGTGCTTCTATTAATATCATGTCATTTTCTACTTTTAAAGTAGCAAATATAAACATTCATCACCTTGTTAAACAGCTAATCACTATTAAAGGTTTCAATAAATAAGTTGTGCCCATGATGGGCTATGTGATTGCTGATTTAAAAGTTGGACCAGTGCAAGGCTTGGTTTGTTTCTATATTATGGATTCACCTACTAGTTATTATGTTTTATTGGGCAGGAAATGGATGCATACTTATCATATTATTTTCTCGACTGAGCATTAATGTGCTAAAGAATTTTGGCATGGTAAAGAAATTTTTATTGGTGGTGTTGATGGTCATTTTAAACTCTATGAGTCTCTTTTGCTGACGCTACCTTTTATCATGTTTTCACCAAAAAGGATGAGAATGTCATCACGTTGCCAAGAAGTGTTCCTTTACCTTGGTGAAAAGAATATAAAGGTATTTCTTCAACGCCCCAAGCTCTAAAAAGTACTAGAAAGTGCCAACACCAAGAAGAGAAAGATGTGAAGGTTGACTCCTATATAAGGAGTAACAACAAGAAAGTTTATCACTTATGATGGTGCCCGGGGTCAGTAACTTCAACTATTCCTAATCCTACAATAAGTGAATTTTCTAGTAAGTTTGCTGCACTTGAAGTTTGCATGACTGAGGGGGCAAAATCTTTAGTTCCTAGTTTACCATTGCAAGAAACTCAAGAAGCATCTGATCCAATGAAATATATTCTAAATCCTCAGGTAGAAAAGCTAGAGCAGATTGATGTGTTCATAGATGGGGTCAGTATTAAGCCTTTATTTGTAAGCAAGAGTTTAGCAAATGAAGAATAATCTTATAAGTTTGCTAAAGGAATATCAATATGTGTTTGCTTGGAGCTATGAGGATATGCTTGGCCTAAATCCAACTTTAATTTCTCATAATTTGAGTATAAGGCTAGATATAAAACTCTTTCTTGCTTACTTTTATTGGCTTCAAAAATCCCTAATCACAAACATGATCTTGTATATGTCCATCTCATCAGATGGGCCATGGTGAAGCGATCCAATGTAGAGTCCACCAAGATTAATATGTAGCACATACATGCTTTCTTTCTTATAACACAACATTTTTTGAACTCTAAAAGAACAACAATTATAAGAAAACAAAAGGCAATTTTCCAACCTACGTTGAACATCATTTATAGATCATGCTTAAAGAAGCATAACTCATTTCCACTCCATCTCACATGTATTGGGTAATTTTTTTTGCAGTAGCCAATCATTATCAATGTCGTTGATTTCCCATATGCATTTTAAAAAAACTAGTTAAGGAGCTCATGCTACATGGCTAGTTTTGATTATGGGGTAGTAATCTATATTGTTATAGTATATGTTACTCAGGAAAAACATTCCAAAAGTATCTACACCATAATACAATTCTACACCATATGATAAATAATCCCAAGACACAAATAATGGGGCTGCAACAAAAAGAAACAAACACATATAAACTAACCAAAAATCATTAAAAATATAAATAGAAACATATCACTAAAGTAAGTAAAATCAAAGAAACTGAAAAAAGAAAATTAAAATAATGCAAGTATATAAGATATAATAAATAAAATTTAGAAATAAAATTTCTTACATAAATTTTTGTCTGCTTAGTTATAATCCTTTTATTTTGCTCACCATGAGAACTTTGTATAATCAAGACTCTATAGTACCAAAAAGTGAGTAATGACCAAAGCAACACATACAAGACTTCAAGTCCCAAAAACACAAACTTGCAATTACTAAGGACCAAGAGAAATAACGTAAAAAAACAAATCAGACATGGATGGAATGGCGCCATTTTTTTATAACTATTCAATGAACCGCACTTCAGTACAAGTTTTACTATGCATATATTAGTCTGAGTTTTGGAGTGTATCTTTGTTAATATTTTTATTAGTCGTTTGGTAGACCATTGATGGTCCTAACAACAATAGTGTAGCTGGAGTAAGTATATGTGGAGGCAATTATTTTAAGTTATAAAAAGCTTCTTTTAATAATTTTATAATATTTTTTCATGTAGGGTATTCATGAATTTTAATTCATAATTAAATAATTTAACACAGGTCAAAAACTGCATAAAAGTTTTTTAAATATTAAGGTACGTAGGGATCTTACTTCTTAGTTAATAGATTTTATATAGTGATGACAAAATTAGACTTGACCTGATGATCTGGCTTAACCCACTTGACACCAAAGCCTAACTGACCCTATTTGGCTAAAAAAATCAACAATTAGAACCTGGTTGTACTCAACCTAACCTAAACCTGAGCCCAAAATGGCCTAAACCTAAATAACTTGAACCTAAAACAACTTAATATCTAAACCCAACAAGACTGAACTTTAACCCAAATAAACCCGATGGGTCAAGTACCCAAATCTAAACTGAAATCTGAATAACCCAATCTAAAGCTATTGAAGACTAAAATTGACCTGATCTGTATTGAACTTGAACTCAAATAAACTCCACCTAACCCAACCCAAACCTAAAATCCACTTAACTCAAAATCAAATAACTTAAACTGAACCTAAATTTACAAAGACCAATTAAACCCAAATCAAAATAATCTGACCCAAGCTTAACTGACTTATCCAATTATGATACCATATTTTATACCTTGAATTGAGAATTATCATTTGTAAAAGCCTTAAAGTTTCAAAAACTATATAAGAATTCTATAGGACTAAATACCCCTATGGCCCATGATTCCCTTGACCAGGATACTCTCCCTGAACTTCAACTCAGTCTAACTAGCCCCTAAACTTTGTTAAGTGAGTTAGTCGATTCCTTTGGCCGTTAATATGTGAGTCACATGATAAATGTCCTATTACCACTGTTTTTGGACTTGTAGAAGCTATAACAGCTTCTTAAAATGAGCGACCACCTCTTGTTTCATTTCATTTTGGAATTGGAAAATTGGGCTAACCAAACGGGACATCTTGTTTTCCAAGTTAGCCAATTCACTTATGAGGCCTTAAAGAATCTAAGATCCCAAACTTTGAACCTTGACCTCTTAAACCCAAATCTGTTGAAGTTTTGGAAGAGAAATCTTGTTGGGAATTTGGGTTAAAACAGCTAGCTTGAGTTTAGGTTTTCCAATTAAGGCTAAACTTTACAAACACATTTCTTTCATCAAAAGAAACTTGTTAGAGGCATTAAAAAGAAATCAAAGCTGTAAATCAACGTTCAATCACTCAATTTTGAAAATTGAACTCTAAAACTACAAAATTTGGACCAAACTTGTTTTCTTGCAAACTATGCCATTTTTTTCTTCAAATTTAGGTTAAACATAAGGAAGCTGTTTGTCCTAGAAATGCAAACATAAACTTTAAGATTTGCAATTTGGTCTTTGGATTCGAAATCTTCCCAACTACTTGCAACAATTCCTACATAAACCTGGAAACTAAACTGTTTTGGTGCAAACCTAATTTTTCATGATAGGACCCGAGATTTAGCCATGAAACCTACAAATTCCAATTTTTAATAGACCAAAGGTCTAAGTTCTACTTCTTCAATTAAAAAAAAATGAACTAAGGCCATAACCCTTTAAAAATCATACGCACTAACTAAGAATTAAATCATATCAAAAGGCTATTTTGCAAGCTATGGCAGGTGCATAAGCAGAACATGATAAACTATTATTGCTTTTAAAGACTGTAGCAAAGCGATTGAGCAGCAAAAACTTAGACTATGGCTTGAAAGTTAGGTTTATATGTTTAGAAATGTTTCAAGTGTGATTTCAGACTTGCACTTAAAGTTTCAAGTCAAAATAAAAACTATAGTAGAAAGTTAAACATTACGTTGAAGTTTGCAACCAATAAACAAATTTTGTAATAATCCTGATAGTGGTACCCATATCAGAAGATTGGGGCCCCATTAGGCCTAAACACCATCTTAAAGAAATTGGGCTCATTAAGAGTTTTAAGCCCAATCTGATCACAAAGGACAGATGTCCTAGATCTAACGGTTCAAGAGACAACCACTCCATCTAATGGTTCTAAATCTCAATGCACACTATCCCAAAAGCATATATAAAGGCATTCATAATCACATCTCACGTATGAGATCACTTTCCTTGGTATTTGCACCCCACTAGAATCATTATTGATTTGAGCGTCGAAGTATCTTTTGCAGGTCTTCACGCTTCCCTTGCCAAAGTGTGCTCGTGCGACAAACCAAGCTTCCGGACCTTCAGATCGTTTATTGAAGAAGGTACATCGTCATTTGGCGCCCACTATGGTTTATCCATGAGTACACACTTGGACCCTATTATTCCTGGAAAGGAGATGCAGTATCCGGATACTTAGCTTGATCCTCTAGACAAGATGGCAGGAAAAGCCCTGTTTATTGATGACACAGAAGGAGTAAAAGGCAATACCTCAGCATCCACATCGCCAAGCCGAGCACTCAAAAATGAAAGTGGTAGGGCAGACATAACTTTCCACCAAAGGCATTTGATATAAAATATCCCTTTCCTCACAAGAGCAGAGTTTGAAAGTATGAATGCCCAGTGGACAAGCAAGCTAGATTCCATCACGGCCGTCAGGGCTAAGTACTTTGCGTGGCCCCCTCAGCAAGCACAGGCACTGCCCGTACCTTGAAGCAATTTTCATTATCCATACACACAAGGTGTCCAAGCCAGTATGCCCTTACTAGCATAACAAGCTTATCGGAGAAAATGAAAGTCCCTCACTTTGAACCATATGACGAGTAGACAAGCAAGCTAGATTCCATCACGGCCGTCATGGCTAAGTACTTTGCGCAGCCCCCTCAGCAAGCACAGGCACTGCTCGTACCTTGAAGCAATTTTCATTATCCATACACACAAGGTGTCCAAGCCAGTATGCCCCTACTAGCATAACAAGCTTACTGGAGAAAATGAAAGTCCCTTACTTTGAATCATATGACGGGACTGGGGACCCGACGGACTACCTAAGCCACTACGAAAATATTATGACTCTGGCTAGTTTATTAGATGCGGCTATGTGTCGAGCCTTTCCAATGACACTCATGGGGGATGCCCGAACATGGTACTCCAGTCTTGAAACAGATTCTATAGGTTCGTAAGACGACTTCAACAAGGCATTCACAGACTAATTTTTTGGGAGGAAAGCCTGCACGCGGGTGCCAACCCACCTTTTTGCTGTAAGGCAAAATAAAGGGGAATCCTTGAGAAGTTACACAAACCATTTCAGCCAGGAAGCATTAAAGGTGCCTAATTTGGCCGAAAATGAGTTTGTACTCTTAATGGCTGGAGGACTTCAACCAGATTCAGAATTTGCCATAGAATTGGCGAAAAAACCCACAAAAAAGAGGCAAGAGTTCTTGCAAAGAGCCTCAGAGTTCATGAATGCTGAGGACATTATGGCACTTAGCGTGGAACAGCGCAAAAATGAGTCTAGGCAGGTAAACTACCAAGGGCCTGTTAAAAGGCAAAGGCATGACGGAAGATCATGGCCACATCCTGACCCCTCTCGGAGGGAGTACACAAGTGAAAGCCAGGAAAAAGTAAAGTTCACACCACTCACAGCCCCAAGATCAGTTATTCTTTATGCTATCCAAGATAAAAAGTATCTTAAGTGGCCAGAAGCCATGAAAGACGAGTAGATAGGCCCCAGAGCAGACCACTACTGTGAATTTCATAAGATTGTCGGGCATGAGATGGACAATTATAGATTGCTCAAGGAACAAATTGAAAAATTGATTAAAGAGGGGAAGCTCAACAAGTACATCAGACGCTATGGAAATCGTAACAATAATGCTTATAAGGAAGACTCTAAATTTAAGAAGAAAGATAACGATGGGGATAAAGATAACCAGGGCAGAGAAAAGAAGGACCACTATAACAACAAGCCAACGGAAGCAACAATCCATCATATTACTAATGAGGTTACCTCTGAAAGGGGAAAGGAACATGTTGCTTCAATCGCTCATAGAACCTCAAGATTTATTGTGGATGCAGTAATAGCCAGGCACAGGGTTAAAAAGCTTATACTAGATATGGAAGCACCTCCTAGCATTCTCTACCAGTCTATTATCAAAAAATGACATTTGACAAAGCAAGGATCAAGCCTCACCATCATCAAATGAAAGGACCAGGAAACAATCCTTTACCAGTAGTAGAGGAGGTCGTGCTTCTAGTAACATTTAGGAACGGAGAGAAGAAGGAGGTTACAAAAATGGTTAAGTTCAAGATCATTGATGTGCCTACAACCTACAATGGTTAGATTGGATTCTACGCTGTGCAAGAATTTGACATCTGTATCAGGCCCAAAACATTGAAGATAACCCTCCCAACCAAAGATGGAATAGCAATTATCTTTACTAGCATAGCAGAGACAATCTCGGCAATCATTTGGTTGCACCATCCTGATAACCTAGATATGCGAACCCAAGAGAAAGAAAAAAAAAGGAACACCAGTGGAGGCAATGAAAAAGATAATCCTCAACGATGCAGACCATAGAAAGAAGACCAAGGTAGGAACTACCCTCAGTAAAGAAGAGGAAGAAGAGTTGATTGTTTTCCTCAAAGAAAAGATCATATTGTAGACATAAAAGAAACCTTTAATGCCTTGTGAAAATATAAGATGAAACTTAACCCAGCCAAGTGTGCTTTTGGGGTAAGCTCAGGGAAATTCCTAGGCTACATGGTCACTTATCGAGGCATAGAGGCCAACCCAAAAAAGGTAAAAGCAGTACTTGACATGGCTCCACCCAAAGACATCATAGGTGTGCAGACGTTAGTAGGAAGAATCACGACCCTTGGAAGGTTCCTAGCAGGATCGGCTAAAAAGTGCCTCCCATTCTTTCGCGCACTAAGGAAGAAAGCGAATTCACCTCCATTGTGGGATGAAGAATGCCAAAAAGCCTTCAACCAAATCAAGGGTAAATTAAGTTGCTTGCCTGTCCTTAAGAGCCCACGGATAGGCGAACCCCATATATGTTACTTATCAGTTACTCAAGAAACAGAGGCGGCAGCCCTCATCTAAGAAGAACAGGGAACCCAAAATCCAGTATACTTTGTTAATCGAGTTTTTTAAGGGGTAGAGCCTGGATATCCTGAAGTAGAGAAAATAATACTGATGCTCATCACTACAGTAAGAAGGCTTCGACCATATTTTCACTCTCTTCGCATAATTGTGCCTACTTCATATCCATTGCGGCAAATCATGGGAAAGCCAGAATTATCAAGAAGGCTCACAAATAGAGCATGGAGCTTACTGAGTTTGACATAAAATATGTCCCCCGACTAAATATCAAATCACAAGCATTGGCAGACTTTATCTCTAAGTGCACTCCTCACTAGACTATAGAGGTGATAGGAAAATGGATTGCACATACAGATGGCTCATCAAGTTTTAGAGGGTGTGGCATTGGAATAGTCCTAGTAAGCTCGGATGGGGTAAGGACAGGCCATGCTTTCAAGCTTAATTTTAAGGCCATAAATAATGAAATAAAGTATAAAACGGCCATTGTAGCATTGCGAATATGCAAAAACCTAGGGATAAGGGAGGTAAGACTCCGAAGTGATTCTCTAATAGTCACCGAATAAGCTCAAGGTGACTATGAAGCCAAGGTACCCACAATGATTAAATACCATGAGGCACTAAAAAATATGATGGCAACATTCAAGAATGTGACCAATGAAAATATCCCGCGGATTGAAAACAGTCAAGCAGATGCTCTAGCTAGAATAGTTTCAGCATTTGAAGCACCCATAGATTTTCACATTGATGCCATCGAAAAGCCAAGTATTTGTGAAAGTATAGTCATGGCCATCTTGCAAAGTGAAAATATGGGATGGATGCACCCAATAAGAAGTTACTTGTCCACAGGCCAACTTCCAGAGGACCCTAAGTAGGCGATCAAGCTAGAAAGAAAGGCCGCTAAGTTTTACCTATTCGAGGATGGCACACTATATTTTCGATCTTTTACAGCCCCATATAGAAGGTGTCTTTCGAAAGAAGAGGCTAATTATGCGTTGAGATGAGTTCATGAAGGCATTTGTGGGAATCATATTAGTGCTAGGAACTTAATGAGAAAACTCATCCTTCAGGGATATTATTGACCTATGTTAACAGATGACACAGCCAAGTTTGTCAAGAAATGTGACAAATGTCAAAGGTTTCGCACAATATCAAAAAAACACGGGAAACAAATGACTCCAATCACTACGCCATGGCCCTTTGCAAAATGGGGGGTGGACTTCCTTGGACCATTTGCTCTTGCCTCAGGGGGGAGGAAATTCTTGATAGTTGCCATTGATTACTTCACTAAGTGGGTTGAGGCGAAACCCCTAGCAAAAATCAAAGAGCAGAAGACAAAGGACATTGTATGGCAACAAATAATATGTAGATTTTTCATTCCACAGGAGATTGTCACTGACAATGGCACACAACTAACAGGAAAGATGTTCTTCAAGTTCCTAGATGAACTAAATATCATTCATTGCAAAACCTCAGTAGTGGGGCCACAGTCCAATGGCTTTGTGAAACTTGCCAACAGATGCATTCTCGAAGCTTTAAGAAATAAGCTAGATCAAGCCCTTGGAGTATGGGTTGATTTGATCTCGGAAGCCCTTTGGGCTTACCGAGCACCATATAAGACTTCTACAGGAGAAATGCCTTTCCGTTTAACATATGGCACTAAGGCTATAATACCAGTGAAAATCGACATCCCTAGCTATAGGGTTCTTCATTTCAATGAAGAGGCAAACAATGAAAAGTTGATGATCAACCTAGATGTGTTGGATGAGCTTAGGGAGGCTGCTGAAATAAGGACTTCGGTTTATAAAGAAAGAATGGCCAAGTATTATGACTTCAAGATCAAGCCAAGACACTTCCGGTGGGAGACTTGGTTTTGCGTCAAGCAAAAGCCTCTCGGTAGGAGTTGAACAGAGGAAAGTTCAATCCATGATGGGAGGGACCTTATGTTATAAAAAAAGTCACCGAAAAATGGGCATATAGACTTAAGCACTTAGATGGTACGGAAGTACCAAGAACGTGGAATGTCGATGCCCTCAAAAAATATTATCAATAAGACGAAGTGCATTCAAGACATAATATCGCATATGAAAATGCACACCTTAAGATAAGGTAAACACAATATAAAAAGCCCAGAGGTGGCAAACAAAGTCGAGAAGAGAGGCGACGGTAATCAGCCAGAAGTAGTGAGGAGATGAGGTGACGGTAGTCAGCCCATACCTTAAGAAGAAAGGCGACGGTAGTTAGCCAGAAGTAGTGAGGAAATAAGACGACGGTAATCAGCCCATACCTTAAGAAAAAAGGCGACAGTTGTCAGCCAGAAGTAGTGAGGAAATAAGACAACGGTAGTTAGCCCATGCCTTAAGAAATGAGGCGACGGTAGTCAACCCATGCCTTAAGAAGAAAAGCGATGGTAGTTAGCTAGAAATAGTGAGGAAATGAAGCGGCGGTAGTTAGCCCATGCCTTTAGAAGATAGGCGATGGTAGTAAGTCAGAAGTAGTGAGAAAATGAGGCGACGATAGTCAGCCCATGCCTAAAAAAATGAGGCGATGGTAGTTAGCCCATGCCTTAAGAAGAAAGGCGACGGTAGTCAGCCAGAAATAGTGAAGAAATGAGGCGACGGTAGTCAGCCCATGCCTTAAGAAGAGAAGTGACGGTGGTCAGCTAGAAGTAGTGAGGAAATGAGGCGACGGTAGTCAGCCTATACCTTAAGAAATGAAGCGATAGTAGTTAGCCCATGCCTTAAGAAGAAAGGCGACGGTAGTCAGCCATAAATAGTGAGGAATTGAGGCAACGGTAGTCAGCCATAAATAGTGAAGAATTGAGGCGACGGTAGTCAACCCATGCCTTAAGAAGAGAGGCGACGATAATCAGCCAAAAGTAGTGAGGAAATGATGTGACGGTAGTCAGCCCATGCCTTAAAAAGAGAGGCGATGGTAGTCAGCCAGAAGTAGTGAAGAAATGAGGCGACAGTGGTCAGCCCATGCCTTAAAAATAGAGGCAACCGTAGTAAGCCAGAAGTGGCGAAGAAATAAGGCGACGGTAGTCAGCCCATGCCTTAAGAAGAGAGACAACGGTAATCAGCCAGAAGTAGTGAGGAAATAAGGCAACGATAGTCAGCCCATGCCTCAAGAAGAAAGGTGACGGTAGTCAGCCAGAAGTAGTAAAGAAATGAGGCGCCAGTGGTCAGCCTATGCCTTAAAAAGAGGGGTGACAGTAGTCAGCCAGAAGTAGCAAGGAAATGAGGCAACGGTAGTCAGCCCGTGCCTTAAGAAGAGAGGCGACGGTAGCCAGCCAGAGGTGGTGAAGAAATGAGGCGACGGTGGTCAGTCTATGTCTTAAGAAAAGAGGAGATGGTAGTCAGCTCCAAATAGGTATGGAGGCAGCGGAAGTCAGCCTCCAAATGTTTGGAGACAATGGTAGTTAGATTCAGAAGGTGAAAAGCCAACAGGAATCAGCCAAAGGGGAGAAGAAATGAGGCGGCAGTGGTCAATCCATGCCGCGAAGAGTAAAGGTGATGGTTGTAAAAAAGAAAAAAGGTGGTGGTAGATCCGCGAAAAAGGAATGAAACGAAGGTGGCGGTATATCCGCAGAGTGGATTTTATTTTTTCAAAAGTTATTTCCAAAAAAGTATCTTTTTTAAAGATATTTCCAAAAAAGTACTTTCAGAAATATTTCTAGAAAAGTATCATTTTTAAAAATATTTCTTCATGGGGAATATTTCAAAAATATTTTCCTAAAATGGAAATACCTTTAAAAAGGTTGTTTATCTTCACTTTGTTGAAAAATAAAAAGTATCATAAGCCTCTACTAGAGCTCTATTGCACCCTGTTGAGGCTGGGGGGCAAATGGTGGTACTCATATAAGAAGATTGGGCCCCTATTGGGCATAAACACCATCTTAAAGAAATTGGGCTCATTAAGAGTTTTAAGCCCAATTCGATCACAAAGGACAGATGTCCTAGATCTAACGGTTTAAGAGACAATCACTCCATCTAATGGTTCTAAATCTCAAGGCACACTATCCCAAAAGCCTATATAAAGGCATTCATGATCACATCTCAGGTATGAGATCACTTTCCTTGGTATTTGCACCACACTAGAATTATTATTGACTTGAGCGTCGGAGTATCTTTTGCAGGTCTCCACACTTCCCTTGCCAAAGTGTACTCGTGCGACGAACCAAGCTTCTGGACCTTTAGATCGTTTACTGAGGAAGGTGCACCATCACCTGATTAAATCAATTCTAACAAACTCAAGTCTGTTTCTAACCATCTAACCTTATTTCTATAGTAAATGTAGCTAATAAAACCTTTATAAACAAACATTTGCATGAAATTGAGAAAATGCTAAGCATTTCAGAAGAGTGTGTTATTAACAACCTATAAATCTAGAAGTTCCAGGTTTTACAACCTGCGGAGCTCATAATATAGCTTCATGTCGGTCAATTAAATCAAAACCAAAGCAATGGTTTTCAGATTGCTTTTTCTATTCAACCATGGAACACTTTTTTGTTGATTTGTACACATCTAGCCATGGTTGCTAATCCACACCCCTCAACTTTGCTATTTCTATTAAACAATTAAGCATCGCATCTTTCTTCTTCGTCTTTATCCCTAATTACAAAAGCCTTGTATCGTTCCCCAACAAAATCACAGCATTTTCCTGCTTCTATTATGGCTGATGGCATTGACAAGACATTCATCACATGACATGCACATAATGGTCAAATAGGTGGACTGACCCACTGGATAAAGTTCAGGGGTTGAATTGGACCGAATTGAAGTTCATGAGAAATAATGTCCTAGTGAAGTGAGTTTAGGGGGCAAAGGGGTATTTAGGTGAATTTATTAAATTTTAAGTACATAGAAATATTGATTCCCAATGTTATGGGAATTAAGGTATATAAACAAGTATTTTAATATTTTAAAAGTTATATAAGAATTTTTTAAATTTTTAAAATATTTAAAAAACTTAATTTTCAATTACCGATATTTCATACCCTGAATTGGGGAATAAAATTTATAAGCATTTTAAAATTTTAAAAAAAATTTGTAACTTAATCTCTAATTCATCTCCTTCAATTCTCACAAAAATGCCGTGGAACATAAAAGAAAAGGACAGAAAAAAAGGGTTAAACAGTGTGTTTTGATTTGAATAGCACATTAGCTTACGGTCCTTTGTATATGGGAAGAATGTTACAAATTTTCATGGACAAGAGTGAATAAAGGGTGTGGACTAAAAGGATATCTAAATTTCCTTAGCCTCCGAGGCTTTTGTAACGTTTGTAACGTTTTTATCACCATTAACTCGCATTTCTAATTGCGAGTTCGTTTCCGATTGCCGTGCTTTTGCAGTGCGAAGCCTCCAGTTTTTGTTTTTCATGCTCCTTCCAACGTGCGATAAGGTTCGCAAAGTTTCTTTAATTTCCCCTTTTTATTTTTATTTTTTATCAATCATATTACAACTTTAGTAACTCTCTTGAAAATATTTTCATAATCCTTACTTATAATTTTAAATACTCCATCCATCTCATAATAAATGAAACGCTTCCCTGGATTTGGAGATTAAAATATATGTAATTTATGTTATTTTTTATATAGTGAAAATTTAAATAATGATTAAAAAAATTCCTTTTTAGATTTTTGTGCAATGAGAGATTGAGTGAAGATTAAAAAAATATTTTTTATTGGATTTTGTGTAATTGGAGTTTAAATGTGAGTAAAAAGGTAAATTGATTGCTTAAAATTTTTCAAAAGAGGAAACGTTTTAATATTTTTAGGACATCCCAAAAAAGGATACATTTCATCTAAATTGGGACGAAAGTAGTATAAAGAACAAATTAATTTTTAAATTTCTCTTTTTGAAAAATTAGAGATTTTGGTATAATTTTAAACAATTAAGAAACATTTTTCTAGAAACTTTAGTATACATAACGCAGATGATGAATTTGAAATAAATTAATAAAAATTCAAATTTTCTAATACGTAGCTGACCCTATTCATCCTTTTGATGACATGAAGAAACAGAAACGCATGGAAAAATTTAACTCTATTGTTTACAAATTAAATAATGAATGATTTTCATTTTTTAGCAATTGTCTAGAATCAGCAACTTATTGAGCTACTAAGTCAACTAACTTTATTCTCCCATTCGCCCAAGCAATGCCAGAAACTGTGTTTAGTTGCATCAATGTGTTAAATACTGTTATCGTTAGATATATTGCACCCTGATTTTTTAAGGTATATCACATGGTATATCATGCTATACACCGTTATCATTTTTGTAAAAAAATAAATATTAGAATATTATTTTAAGATGAAATAATTTATTTAATAATTTATTTTTATACATTTTATATATATTCTAATTTTTCTCATCATAATTTGTAAAATATAAATAAAATATATATGATAGAAAATATTCAGTTGGGGTAGTATATACCAGAAATCTAATTGGAGGGATATTGTTCAAAACCAGTTATACCACAAGGACCTTCGAACTGTTACCATCAATTAAATTTTTATAGGCCAAACTATACATTTAGCCCCTAAACTTACTCAACTTGCACGAGTTGGTCCATAACTCAATACTCAGTAAATATAAGTTCCTGAACTTTGAAAAACTATGCAAGTTAATTCATTAGCTTAACTCTTGTGGCAACGTCGGGTGTTTGGGAGTCGCCACCAATCGGTTTTTCTTAGGTCGATTGGATACCTAAAATATAGTCTGCGAGAGTTCGGGGATCGGGAGTACGGTTACGTTAAAACA
The DNA here is from genome assembly GCA_000696445.1 of Aquilaria agallochum. Lineage (NCBI taxonomy): Eukaryota > Viridiplantae > Streptophyta > Magnoliopsida > Malvales > Thymelaeaceae > Aquilaria > Aquilaria agallochum. The sequence continues at coordinate 14,783 of JMHV01077567.1, forward strand.
ACTTTGTTAAAACGCCCAAAAATTGGCACCTTAGTTGATTTTAATTTTGTT
>KK906665.1:0-14610 GCA_000696445.1 Aquilaria agallochum
ATTGAAGAAAAGTGTTTAGGGTTTGAAAAGAGATTAGTAATTTGGTTATACTAATACGTGTTAGTTACCCTCAATTGAAGTATTAGTTGTGTCTTTTATCACGCATCATTCACGTTTATCTATTCAATCTGATTAGAAGAGCGAAAAATGAGCTTTTTGATGTAATTGGGACAGGTTTATTCGCAATAGAATATCAGTAGTGATCTCGTATCTCGATACTGCAATCCTTTAGTTGTACATGGTGATTTCATGCCTAGGAATAATATTTCTTGTGCATAATGTTTTTTAGTTTAGAACGACCATCTTTGGATGTAATATAGCATTTTATTCATATATGTATTATTATATTTGTTTTCCTGGTTTTAGTGACTGTTTGTGTTTTCTAAAAATAGATGACGGTGACAATGTACGAGTGATAAGCAAGGAAATATAGCACCAATGTTATTGAAAGTAGGTTCAGTTGATGATCATATTCAAAGGAAAAGGGGTTAAAAGAATGGAGGAAAACAAAATAGATAGGAGGATATAGGTGATTAAAAGAAACGAGCGAAACAAACAAGAGGCCAAGTGAAAGATGGGGAAAAAAGTGAATTAACATGGAAAATAGTGATTTATTTGATGTACTTTTTGGTTGGATATGATGTTTATAGGTTTCATTCCACATGTAATTGAAGTTACTGAAGTGTGATTTTAGCATGGTGTTGAATGAAAATTTGATAATCTTTTAAAAAAAAAATACTTTTGATTTAAAACCATTGAATAACATTTTTTGATGTTATATAGCAACTATCATATAACTTAAAGATATCTATTGCTGTATAAGTAATCACATGAAAAATAATTAGTGTCAATTTTAAAGAAAACATATTTCCTGTATTCTAAATAATGGTTCCAATAGAAATAAAATTGATATAAAGGCAAGAAAAAATAATTTTTTGTATTAGATAAAAAGTTTTTCTCTTAAGATACAATAACAATCTATTAAGAATATAAAGCAATTCTCAACCAAAAAATGACAGTTTTTCATATAACATATTAGGTGATTATATTTACATTTTGAGCTAGATTATTTTACATACTAAGAATGAAAAAAAAATAATAATTGATATGTTAGTTAAAGCTCTTAGTATCTAAAATGAGGGTATTGGAATGAAAATAATGATATGTAAAGAAATAGTTGGTATATAATTTAAAGCACTTGTAATGTAAAATGAGGATCATGGAATGAAAAATATTTGGTATGTAAGAACATAGCTTGTATATAATTTAAGGCTCTCGGTCTATAAACACAATAGTAGTGGGATGTAAATTTTTTGTACATGAAAAAATAGCTAGTATATAACTTGACATGTTCCTGCTATGCAAAATGAGACTAATGGAATAAAAATAGGCATATACCAAGAGATTTTATTTATATTCTAATTAAGGTACTTTTACATACTGTAGTATATTTTAAAATATAACCTGTATATAAAGAAATAACTAATATATAACTTAAGGCCGTCTATTTGTAAAATGGGAGTACTGGAATGAAAATAACTAGTATGTAAGGAAATAATTGGGATGTAATGTATGATTTCCAGTTTGCAAAAAAGAAAGTACAGAGATATAAATTTTTGATATGTGGATAAAAATCTTATATGTAATTTTACATGTTCCTGATATGTAATATGAGGATAATGGAATAAAAAAAAAAGTATATGCCAAGAGATTTTGTTTACATTCAGAGTAAGACACTTTTACATACCGTAATACAAAATAACTGTCATATAACTTAAGGCTCTGATATGTAAAACCACGCACTAGAATAAAAATAATTTATATGTAATGAAATAGCTGGAATGGAATGGAACAACTAGTATACAAGAAAATAACTCATATGTAAGGAAATAACTAATATTTTGAGGATTTTATATTGAAGGTTATACAAAGATTAAATAGTAAAAAGAGGGAATAAGAAAACAAAAATGTGAGTTAGAGATTCGATACCAAAAATTTTTTGTTCGAAGTTAAAAAATGGAACAAAATTTCTTTAAAAAATATTTTAAATTTAAAAAATGGATTAAGTAAATAAACTGCTTAACAAATATTTCTGAAACTACCATTAGTTGAACAGTAGTTTGTACAAGCACAAGAGTCATATAAAAAGCTCATGGTTTACCTTATCCTTGTAACTTTTTCAATATAATACTACTTGTTAAAAATTCTTTACCGCTACTAGTTATTATGTTTCTAAACTACCGTTTTGATTAATAAAACATTTTTTTAATACTTAATCTATGTTACAAATGTTGGGATGTTTGATTACTTGAGAGCCATTTTTTGTTGTTTATTTTTTGGTCATGTGAAGTAGGATCAAGGAGAATAATATAATGAGGATTAAATCTTTGAACTAGCAATAAAACCATATTTTTAACAATTTGGAGAGACCTTATGATCTACTTTATGCATCACCAAATATTTAACCATTTTAATGTCTCATCTATTACTACATATATCTCAAGTTTTTCTTTTACCAGTTCAATTTTTTAAATAATTTTGACTTAAATTTATATATATTAATATCGGTTAAAAAATTTTAAAAATTTTATATCTAAAAACAATAAGTTTTGTAGTTTCAAAATATAAATTTTTAATTTTTTGAGCAAATATTAATATAAATGAATTATGTAAGTTAAACTTAAGTCAGAAAATTGAAATGGTGCAAAAACTTGCAATTGGAGGGAGATTTTTTTTTTTATACTCAAAATTAAAAGTGTAGGATTCAAGAAGTTGCTATTGGCAAGTATAGAGGGTGAAGTACCTATTGCATGAAATCTAGAGAGCCCTGGTTGTAATTAGAGCATTTGTAAATTAGCTTCTTTTGTGAAGAGCGTGACAACCACTCAAAATTTGACTTTGACTAAGCCAAATGTTTTCCTTTGCTAACTAAGGTGTTATATACCGTTACCACTAGACATACTGCACCCCAAATTCTTAAGGTATATTGCATGGTATACTACGACGCATACCGTTACCGTTTTCACAAAAAAATAAATAAATGTTAGAATATTATTACACATCTTATATGCATTCTAATTTTTTTCATCATAATTTTTCAAATATAAATAAAATATATATGATAGAAGATATTCAGTTGGAATACCATACACCAGAAATCCAATTGAGGGATAATATTTAACACCGCAGGAACCTTCAAGCTGCTACCTTTCATTAAATTTTTATATTAATTAAGAAAAGTAACAAAAAAATAAAAGTAAATTTTTATTTTATTATATGTGTATTATTTACATTTTAATGTTTCATATATTTATGATATTTTTGGTGTAAAATGAAAAAAAATAGTTGCAAAAAATAAAATACCGCGGTACACCACGGTTTTTTTATAAAATGTATATGATGGCCTTCGGCATCATCGTTATGTGACATGGTGAGCCTAAAACAGGAATTTGCGATGGGAGAACGCCTGGATGAAGAACCTCCGGTGAGAGAAGGACTACAAGGATTCAAGAAGACGGAGGTCAGGAGGTCCTCAGAGTGTTTTTCCGGGGGAAGAGCCTCTGATGCCCAAGTTAGTACCAGAGATAAGTAAGGAATAGACAGGTTCCCCCTTGGAGAGTTTGATCCCTTTACCTGTGGCGTTTCCTGAATACTTATAGGGAGGTAAATAGGAGAAGCTTGTTTGCCATAGCCTGCCCAGATCATGACACGTGTTCGGTCAGATGCGATCCGTACCTTCGGAGAGAGTGGGAGCACCTAGCCGACCACAGGCTGCCTGGTCAGGAGCCTAGGTCGTACGAGGGCGGCATGTCAAAATGTGTCTGAGGGCGACGTGTCGGGGGCTGTACAAGCACGGTGTGTCAGAGACTCCTCAGCCGTTTCGTCGTACATCTACGTGGCCTTTTCGGTGGACCGAACTCCTTCGAGGTACAGAGCTTATTCGGGAAGATGAGTTCCTTTTGGGGGGGGGGGTCACCTGTTTACACGAGGCACCTTCGTTTGGACTCTCCCGAAGTCAGTCTTGGGTACCTGATGTGGCACTTTGTGAGCACGCCCCGAGGGTGGTCCAAAGAGTATACGGAGGTGGTTTCGGCCGTGTGAGGTCGCCGTGAGGTCGCCTTCGGGAAAGACGGCGGCTCCTTCTGACCGAAGTTGGTCCGGTAGGTTGCTTGAGCGGTAACACCCATCCGGCTTATCCAAGGGTGGCACGCTAATGTGAGGTTCTTCGGGGGCGATAGCTCTTCGGCTATCACATGCCCCCCCTTTTTTAGAAAACTGAAGATGTCCCTTCGGTTTAGGGAGTTCCGGATACCTTTCCTGGGACAAGTGATGCTTAGCCTTGTTGCCATGATTGGCTTCCACCAGGAGTCTCCTTTTCCCCAGGATGGAACTTATGGCGAACTAAGGTGCCCCACCAAGGTAGTTTTCTTGGTGTTCAAGTCGTATCCCTGGCTTTCCCCCGAGGTTGCTGTCTGGGGCGCGTACTTACACTAACTTTTCTGTCAGTGAACCGTTTCGACTTCCCTTGCACGCGGGCGCGTTACTTCGAGCAGGGTGATATAGGTCTGCCAGTTGTCAGGGCCGTGCCTTCATTTTTCGAGATGGCTTACATGTGGCAGCTGGTGAGTGGCAGACGGTTATGTCGGTTACATTAATTGCGTCTCTTCGCATTCGAGGAGCAATAATGACGACATTTCACATGCCCCATTTGGCCTATATAAACCCCTTTTGCCCCAGTCCTTCATTCTCCTCTCTTTAGCTCTCGTTTGCTCCAGCATTCTCTCTTGTCTTTTTCTCCTTCCGGCAGCGGTTTTAGCGGCGGAGCGATTTCCGGCAACCTTTCATGATGGCGTTTAGGAATCCCGATTTCGGCAAGGCTTTCGGTGGGTTTCTCTTTTCTTTTCCGAAGTTCTTTCTTCCTTTCGAAGTTGATCATTCCGAGGTCTTGTTTTTTCTTTCTTTAGTTTCCCCGAGGTTACCTCCCCTCTTTTCAAGAAATGTCGAGCCTTACTCCTCTGATGTCCGTCCCATTCCTAAGAGTTTTCTCCCCCTTGAGTCTCATCCATGCTGTACTACTTCGGAGAAGATGACGAAGTGGTTGGCAAAATTCTACCTTCCTACTTACGCCTCCCCGAGACTACCTTCTTCGGTCACGTATGGCTACATGGCTCATTCTGACGAGATTACTATCTACAGAGCCCAATTGAAGGCCGGTCTTCGGTATCCTCCTCCGCGCATGGTGTGTGAGTTCTACAGGTTCCACGGAATTGCCGTGAACCAGCTTCCTCCAAACTCTTTCTCTTACTTTAATGCCTTTCTTTGCATGTGTGGGGTCTTTAACATAAGACCCCATTTCCTTTTCTTCATGCAATATTATAAACTCCACTCAGTCCCGAAGGGTGGCTTCTACTTCCTGCTTCCCCGAGGGTCTGGGAACAAGAAATTTACTTTTACCTTCGAGACGAGGGACAGCTGGTGAGGGTGGCAGAAAAAGTTCTTCTTTCTATCAGTTCCCGAAAGGTGGAGCTACGTCCCGACTAGATGGGGCTCGGGGGTGCTGAAGGTAGACGTTGTTGACCTTCAGAAGCTGCTGACCTCGGGGTTGGCCGCTGAATTCGATGAGTTTGACAGGTGCATTCGGGCAGTTGCGGATTGGGACCCTGAGGTCCCTCCGCGTTCCTTATATCCGTTCCCCATTAAGTGGGACCTCATGACCAAAGAAGTCCTTCGGGAATTGGGGGTGGTGCATGAGCCCAAGTTTGATTTAAACCTGCCCGTACCTGTTCTCCCAGGGAAGAAAGCATGGCTGGTGATGCTTCTTCGGTGCAAGATCTCGTACAAGGCTTTTGCCGAGAGTAAGTCGTCTTCCAGGTTTTGCTTATATGTGTTCCTTTTGGACTTACACTGATGTTTTTTCTTTTTGCAGAGATGGGAGATCAATCTGCTGAATTTTACAAGTCCATTTTTCTTGGTCAAGCCGAGAAGGAGGAGCAGACGCGGAGGAAGGCGCCTGCTAAGAAAAAGAAGACTAGCGAGGGGCCATCCAAGGTGAAGAAATCCAAGGCAGATGACCTTCTTCCTCCCCTTGAAGATATCGTTAAAGTGCAGGACCAGTAGCCTGCCCGGTCTTCTGCCCACACGGATCCACCTTCGGATCCTGCCGCCCTTGAAACGGCTCTGAGTCTAGATACAGCTGCTGAGACTTCGGTCGGCGGGATTTCGGGTCAAGAGCTCGAGGAAAGCAGGAGAAGAAAAGGCAAGCACACTCCCGGTGAAGTCCATGAAGTGGGCGAGATCGAGGGCGCCGTTACCGAGGTTCCACAAGGTTCCTTCCTTAGCCGTTTTTCTATGAAACTTAGCATTTGTTATATCTATGATCTTATAGATAGATGGCTAAGGGACAACGTACTGATGGAACTTCGGCGTGATCTTGCAGAGGAGGTGACGCCTGCTCCCTAGGTGGAAGCTCATGCCCAAAAGAGGGCCCTTCGGGATGGCCATATCCCGAAGGACAAGGTGCCGAGGGAGCCCTTCTAGACCTTCATGGGGGACATGAACTTGTTCTCCGAGGACAGCCAGTTGATGGCTCCTCAAATGGTGAAGGGTGTGCTGACGAATGCCACCTTTGATTCGCTCCTCGCCGAATGCCCGAATGAGGAGATCCTCGCAGCGAGGATGAGCGAACGCGCCGCCCAGTTAAATTTCTTCTCTTTTTCTTTGGGACTTAGAAAATTTTCTTTTGACCTTTACTCATGACTTTCCTCTCTGTAGCTCCTGGCATACAGCGGATACTTCTGAGCTTGGGCGGCAAAACAAACTGAGGCTCGCTCTCGGTCCGTAAATTCTTTGAGGCGGGCGAAGGAGTTCTGTGCCAAATACGTCCTCAAGTGCGGTGAACTGAGTAAAATTGCGAATGAGGACGTGGAGAGTCTTCAGACCAAGCTTCGAAAGAGCAAGAAGGAGTTCTTTCTTGACTTTTCGGTCAAGGTTGAGGACCTCGGTGCTAAGTGTGCAGTTCTTTCTTTGGAGAACGAAGCCCTTCAAAAGGAAAAGGCGGAAGATGCTGAGAACCTTGCGAAGGTGCTTGCTTTGAATGCCGATCTCCAAGGTGAGGTCGATTCGTTGAAGAAGGAGGCCAAGAAAAAGAAGAAGAAGAAGCTCGAGAAGGTGGTTGCTTAGCTTACAGCTGAGCTGTCAACTCTGAGTGCCGAGAAGGACCAATCCGACCAAATGACGAAGGTGTCTTTTCAAGGCAGTTTCTGTTTGGTGCGACATCAAGTCTTTTCTCGGCACTCCAAACTCGACATCTCCTTTCTGGCCGCTTTGGATTTTCCTAAAGAGCCTAGGTGGACGTGGTCGAAGCTGGAGTTCCTCAACCTTCCTCCTGTTGTGCCGGCGCCTTCGGATGCTCCTGCCCAAGAAAAAGATACCAATGCCGATGAGGTTCTAGACGCTCCGGCTCAATAGCCTTTTCGTTCTTTCTTTTTCTTGTAATCTTGCTCCCTTGTAACATTGCCTCAGAACTCATGAATGAAATTTTTTTTCCTAAGTTCCCGTTCTTTTCTTCGATCGCAACTCTTCAGAAGTTTGTATAATTCTAGGCGTATATTTTCGGCGAACATCCACATCCGTGATCATGCCTTCGGGAATTGTTGTACTATTTTTCCTTTGGCGAGATCTTCCTGATATAAAGACTATTTTAATTTTTCGAACATATTCCGTCGAGTTTTAGACTTTGCTAAGGAACTAACACCTTCGGAAAAAAGCCAACGTGCTAGAAACTTAATTTAGCAATGTGGCCATATTTAGTTTATAAACCACGTCTTCACTGGTGATTTCGGGGAGGAGTAACCACAAGCTTTTCTTGGAAAAAAATGTCTAAGTGTAGAATTTTTTCAAAGAATCTGAATGCCAAGTGTTTTTCAACTCTACTCCCTCGGCATCACCTAATTTGTAGACTCTTGGGCGGACTTCGTCGAGGACCAGATAAGGTCCCCCCAATTTGCCCGGAATACCCCATCTGATGGCCTTCGTGGCTCGAATTCTGCCTTTCAGAGGACGAGGTCCCCTTTCTTAATTCCTTTTTTCTTTATACGCAGGTTAGTAGCGTCGGCTACTATTTGTTGGAAAACTTTCCTCCTGAGTTCCGCCTTTTTGCGGTGTTATTCGGCGAGGTCCAGTTTCGCCCTTAGGCCAAGGTTATTTCCTCATTCGTCGTACACCTGTACTCTCACTGAAGGCCGTATGACTTCGATGGGGATAATAGCCTCTGTTCCGAATACGAGAGAGAAAGGAGTTTCTCCTGTGGCCCTTCGGGGGGTTGTGCGGTAGCTCCATAGTACGCTTGGGAGCTCCCCTGGCCATTTCCCCTTTGCTTCCTTTAGCCTTTTCTTCTAGCCATCCTTTATTGTCCTATTGGATACCTCGACTTGTCCATTACTTTGAGGATGGGCTACCGGGGCAAAATGTAGTTTTATGTCGAGGTTAGCCATGAATTCTCGGAAACTTTTTTTGGTAAACTAGGTGCCATTGTCGACCATTATTACCCTTGGTATGCCAAATCGGCATATGATGTTTTTCCAAACAAACTTTTGGGTATCCCTCACCGAGATCGATGCCAAAGGCTCCGCTTCAATCCACTTAGTGAAGTAGTCTACTGCAACTATGCAGAACTTCACCCCACCGGGGGCGGTTGAGAGAGGTCCAATAAGGTCAATACCCCAGATGGCGAAAGGACAAGGGTAATTTGCCGAAGTTATTTTCTCCTAGGGTAGCTTCTAGATGTTGGCGTTCCTTTGGCAATTGTCACATTTTCGGACAAATTGCCTTGCATCATTTCTTAGGGTAGGCCAGTAGTAACCTTGGCGAAGTATCACTCCGACGAGGGCGTCTGTTCCTATGTGGGAACCACAGGCCCCCTCATGAACTTCTTCCAGGACTGTTCTGACATCCTTTTCACTTATGCACCTCTACAAAGGACTTGTATACCCTTGTTTGTATAGTTCGTTCCTGATGAGGAAGTATCTCCCGGAGTGCTTCCACACCTTTGCGGCCTCGGTAGGGTCTTTAGGGAGTGCCGAAGTTGCCATGTATTTTTTTATGGAATCTTTCCATCATTCTTCCGAGGTTGCTATGGACATTAACTCCGTGCTACGTTGTTTTAGCACCTCGGTGGGTTCCTTGGATTTGGCCAAGGTATCGGCTTGAGCGTTATCTCTTCGAGGCACGTTTTCTATTTGTACCGAGTCGAACTCTTTAATGACCTTCTCGACGCGGTCATGGTATTTTACCAAGGTTGGATCCTTTGCAGCGTAATCTTCTTTCATTTGTCGGACTACTAGCTGCAAGTCGCTGTGGGCCTTAAGGTTTTTTACACCGACTCTTCTGGCTAGTTTTAGTCCTGCTATGAGGGCTTCATATTCGGCAATGTTATTGGTGACATCAAAACCAAATTTGATGGCTTTGGTGGCTTCCATACCTTTGGGCCCCCGAAGAACCACTCCAGCACCTTGGTGTTTGGTGCTTGAGGCTCCATTGAGGAAGAGTTTCCACTCTGGTTCAATCCTTATCAGATCTTCTGAGGTAACTTCAGCATCCTCGATTCCTGGAATTTCGACGATGAAATCTGCCAATGCTTGGGCCTTATCGCTCTTCTTGGCTCGTAAGTGATGTCATACTCTTCGAGCTCGATACACCATTTTGGCAGCCTTCCCGAATGCTCTACGTTTTTCATTATGTCGTGTAGAGGCAGGTTGCTTCGGACAATGATGGGATGTCCTTGAAAGTAGGGCCGTAGTCTTCTACCTGCGAGCACTAAGGCAGAGATGGCTTTTTGGAGCAATGGGTATCTGACCTCGGCGCCATGCAGGGACTTGTTTACATAATATACTGGCCACTGCCTCCCGTCTTCTTCTTTCACTAGGACTAAACTCACAGCTTTTTCAGTGACGGCGAGGTAGAGGATGAGAGGTTCTTCTTCCCGCGGTTGCTGAAGTGTTGGCAGGCGGGTTAGGTAACTTTTAAGTTCATCCCAAGCTTTCTGACATTTTGGGTTCCAGGGGTGCTCCTCGGTTCCGGAACTGCCTTCGCTCTTGGCTGCTTTGGTGAGCACTTTGAAGAATGGTCAACATCGGTCGCCGTACCCGGAAATGAACCTACTAAGTGAAGTGATTCTTCCGGTAAGCCTTTGTATATCTTTAATGGTTGTAGGTATTCAGAATCCTAGCAAGGCTTCGACCTTTTCGAGGTTGGCGTCTATTCCTCTTTCTGACACCATGAACACGAGGAACTTACCTGTACCCACTCTGAACACGCACTTTTCAGGGTTAAGGCGAATCTCGAACTCCCGAAATCGTTGGAAGGTTTCATCTAAGTCCAAGATATGATCATTAGGCATTTTTCTCTTGACTATCATATCATCAATATACACTTCCATGTTCCTCCCGATCTGGGAGTCGAATACCTTATTCATCAACCTCTGATAGGTAGCCCCCGCATTTTTTAGCCCGAAGGGCATTCTGACGTAGCAGTAGGTACCAACTTCGGTGATGAAGGCGGTTTTTTCTTCATCTTCGGGGTTCATCCAAATTTGATGATACCCGCTGAAGGCATCGAGGAAACTGAGAAGACCATACTCAGTGGTTGAATCCACCAATTGGTTTATGGCTGGCAAAGGGTAGGAGTCCTTTGGACAGGCATCATTCAGGTTCCGAAAGTCGATGCACATTCGGAGCTTTTCACTCCCTTCCTTCATGGCGATAACCACGTTACTAAGCCATTCGGGGTATTTAACCTCTCTTATTACTCCTACCTCAATCAGGCGCCTAACCTCGGCCTTAACGAAGGAATTCTTATGAGACGATAGGTTCCTTTTTTTCTGCCGAACCGGCCTAGCGTCTGGCGAACTTTGAGGCTATGGTGGATTACACTGGGGTCGACCCTAGGCATGTCTTTCAGAGAGTAGGCGAATACTTCTTTGTTTATTAACAAGAAAGATACAAGCTTCTCTTTGTCACCCTTGGCCAATTTTGTCCCTACTCGGGTGTTCCGGCCGGGGATCAGCTCTACATCTTTTGTTTTTACTTTCTCCAACTCTCCTATTTCCTCCCTTGTGGTCATTTCGCCTGTTATGACTGCTGTAGCCGAAGTTTGTACTTGGACTTTGGCCGAGCTTTGTCTAGCCTTGGTGAAGATTTTCCTGACTTCGGCTTGGTCGATGAAAATCTCTGCATCTCCTTCTTTGGTTGCGAAGGTGACCGTTAAGTACTTTACATCCAGGCGAATGTGGAGATTGCCTTGAGTTTGCCTCCCGATGATGGCGTTGTATGATGAGGGTACATCAATGACGATGAATCTCGTCATAACGGAGGCAAATAGTTCCTCCTGATTCTGAAGCGAGGTCCCTTTCAACATTAGGGGTAGATCGATGCATCCAAGAACTGGGAGTTCGGATGGCCCAACCCCGAAGGTGGGGGAATTGACTGTGTTGAGGTCGCCTTTTGAGATGCCTAATTTAGGCAGTAGGTGCGAGAAGATGATGTCGGTGTTGGAACCGTCATCCAGGAGTACTTTTTTGACGTCCCAACTCCCTATCCTTGCCGTGACCAGGAGTGGGTCATCGTGTGGGAACTTTATAGTAGACCCGTCTTTCTGCACGAGCCTTTTCGGCGAGTTGTCATACTTCATTATGGAGATTTCTCTTATCTTCCTTTTCCTTTCGGCCGAGGGTATCCCTGTAGTGATGGTCTGGATGACCCCTGTTGATGGTGATGGATTCTTTCGAGGACTTCGGTCTCGACTTCTGTCGGAATCATAGTCCTCCTCGTCTCCCCTTCTTTGTTCTTCCTTTCTTCCCTTTGGAGAAGGCATCCTCAAGTACCGGCGAAGTTGGCCCTGCTTTATTAGGGACTCGATGTACTCCCTTAACTGGAAGCAGTCTTTAGTGTCATGGCCATGATCTCGGTGGAATTGGCAGAACTTTTTCATGTTCTTCTTATTTTCTGAGGTCATAGATTTTGGCCTTGGGATTGTAGTCCCTTGCCTTTCTAAGGTCATAAGAATGCTGGCCCTCGTGGCGTTCAGGGGAGTGAACGTCATTGGCCTTTTACCCTTTTGTTTTCGGGGCCTTCCTCCATCCTCATTTTGGTGTCGAGGCTGGTGGCTTGGTCCTTCGGGCCAAGGGTGTTCCACCTTTGGTCCCCCCATTCTGAGCTCTTCGGCCGTCATGTGCTGTTCGGCCATTCGGTAGAACTCCCCCAAAATGTCTAGAGGGTCCTTAGAGAACTCATAGAAGAGCTGGGAGTCCCTCCGAAGTCCTCTTATCATTACGAGGATACGGATCTCGGGCCGAAAGTCGGGTACACTTAGTGCTTCTCGGTTAAACCATTCAACATGGTCGCGAATGGTTTCTCCATTTTGCTGCGCTATGTAGAACATCTGTACTGGCATCTTGGCTATTGGCCTACTGCCAATGAACTACTGGGTGAAGGCAATAGACAGCTCCTGGAAACTTGGCAAGGTTCCATGCGCCAGGAAATTATACCAAGCCGTCGCCGGACCGGAGAGGGTCACCTTAAAACACTTGCAGAGGGTACCGTCATTTGCGCCGAGGAGCACCATACTTCGCTTGTACTTCATCAAGTGCGCCTGGGGGTCACTACGCCCGTCGTAGGTTTCTAGGCGTGGCACCCTGAAATCACTAGGCATAGGCGCCTTTACCACTTCCTGTACAAAGGGCGACTCTTCTCCGGTATAAGCATTAGACAATCTCGACCAGACTAGTTTTCAAGATATTTGCCTCTCAACCTTTTCCAGTCTTCCAAGGATCTTCTCCATAAGGGCAGCCGTGTTAGCTTCCCCTTGCTGCCTGGTGTTTGCCGGAAGTGGCGAACTTCTTCTCCTTGTCGGAGAATAACTTCGGTGGCGAGGAGACTGAGACCTTCGGTATTGGGACGGACTCCGCCGACGGAAGGTCCTAGTCTCCTTTAGGGCCCTTTCTTCGGTAGGCCGCGCCCTAGGAAGTGCGTCCTCCATAGAAGATGTGTCGAAAGAGTCTTCACTCATAGAACTCTGGTGGGTGGACCCCGAGCTTCTCTCCCGGGGTGCCGCCGAGGATGAGGCCCTTATGGGCAGTGGGGGGTGAGGCCACCTCCGGTCGAGCTGCTGAGTTACTTCAGCGACAATGGAGCGCTGGAAGTCTCGCAAGAAGCCCATCGTTACTGTTAGAGGGCGGTCGTCCTTCGGCACAGAAGTTCCTACCGTGGGCTGCTGGGTCGCCGGTTGAGCCTCCGGTGTAGAGGTGGACTTCTGGAGTCCCTTGTCTTTTGAGCGCCGAGTCTCTACGACAGCGACCTGGGAAAGGGTTCCCACAGACGGCGCCAAATGATGGCCTTCGGCATCATCGTTGTGTGACATGGTGAGCCTGAAGCAAGAATTTGCGATGGGAGAATGCCTGGATGAAGAACCTCCGGTGAGAGAAGGACTGTAAGGATTCAAGAAGATGGAGGTCAGGAGGTCCCCGGAGTGTTTTTCAGGGGGAGGAGCCTCCGACGCCCAAGTTAGTACCAAAGATAAGTAAGGAGTAGAGAGGTTTCCCCTTGGAGAGTCTGATCCCTTTACCTGTGGTGTTTCCTGAATACTTATAGGGAGGTGAACAAGAGAAGCTTTTTTGCCATAGCCTGCCCAGATCATGACACGTGTTCGGTCAGATGCGATTCGTAGCCGACCATAGGCCACCTGGNGAGCTCATTCGGGAAGATGAGTTCCTTTGGGGGGGGTCACCTGTTTACACGAGGCACCTTCGTTTGGACTCTCCCGAAGTCAGTCTTGGGTACCTGATGTGGCACATTGTGAGCACGCCCCAAGGGTGGTCCAAAGAGTATACGGAGGTGGTTTCGGCCGTGTGAGGTCGGCGCGAGGTCGTGTGAGGTCGGCGTGAGGTCGCGTTCGGGAAAGACGGTGGCTCCTTCTGACCAAAGTTGGTCCCGTAGGTTGCCTGAGCGGTAACACCCATCCGGCTTATCCGAGGGTGGTGCAGCCCTGTTTTTGCCGGGGTCTTGTCGCGTTTATCTGTACCGAAAGTGGCGCACTAATGTGAGGTTCTTCGGGGGCAATAGCCCTTCGGCTATCAGTATACAAAAAAGTGAGCGATATGCGGTATATTGCGAAATATTGCTATATACTGTGATATACTACGGGGTAAAATAACAAAACACAAAAACATGTGTACCACACACCGCTTATCCGCAATAAACGGCATACTATTGTATACAGTGATATTTAACATTATGTTGCTAACTCAGTTGGCCGGCCAGAACTTTAGTGGCTTATTTAGTTACAAAGTACAAACTGAGGTTACTTGGCTTAGTGGCAATCGCTTACCATCCTCAAATTTTTAACTTAATTTTGTAAAACAATGCACAAGCGCAAACACATATACAAAGGCATTTGGAATAATTCTAACCTGACCTACGGGCTACCGCTAGCTTGCGTAGAAAACTTCAGTTGTTCTAGCTTGACGTACCGCCAGTCGTCTCATTTCTTTTCGAAAGGTTTGGTCTACCATTCTCGAATATTAATAATGTTCACATTCGGTGAACACAATTTTCAAAC
>KK906670.1:0-11252 GCA_000696445.1 Aquilaria agallochum
TAATGCCTTAATAAAATATCATGACTCAATGTGCAAAAATACAATCATCTCATGACTGGCTTTTGGGCACAAGACTAACAGCGAGGTCACCCTCGGGGAGGGTGGTGACCCCTTCTATCTGAAGTTGGTCCCCTGGGTTTCTTGACGGTAGCGCCTATCTGGCTTGTCCGAGGGTGCTGTGGCCCTCTCTTTGTCGAAGTTTTGTCGTGTTTGTTTCGACCGGAGGTGGTGCATTGGCCAGGGGTGGTGCACACACTCGAAGTCCTTCAAGGGGCGATAGCCCTTCGGCTATCACATCCCCCCCTCAGAAAATCAAAGATGTTTATTTGGTTTGGGGAGTTTCGGCAGCCTTTTTGTGGCAAGCGATGCTTGGTCTTGTCGCCATGATGGTCTTCCATCCGAAGTCTCCTTCTTCTCAAGAGGAAACTCCAGTGAGCTAAGGTGTTCTACCGAGGTAATTCCTCTGGCGTTTGAGTGGTCTCCCTGGCTCTTCTGCTGAGGTCATCATCTGAGGTGCATACTTCTATTGACCTTTCTGTTAGTGAATCATTTTGTCCTCCCATTACATACGGGCGTGTTACTTCAAATAGGGTTATGTAGGTCTGCTAGTTGCCAGGGTTGTGCCCTCGTTTCTCATGTTGGCTTACACGTGGCAGCTGATGAGTGGCGAACGATTACGTCGGTTACATCAATTGTGTCTCTTCGCCTTCGAGGAGCAATGATAATGACGTTTCGCCTGCCCCCTTCTGCCTATATAAACCCCTCTTACCTCAGACCTTCACACTCTCTTCCTTTGCTCTTACCTGTTCCAGATCTCTCTCTCATCTTTTTTCTCCTTCTGGCAACGGTTCTAGCGGTGGAGCGATTTCCGGCAACCCTTCACGACAGCGTCCAGGAATCCAGATTTTGGCAAAACTTTTAATGGGTCCTTCTTTCCAAAGTTCTTCCTTCCTTCCGAAGTCGTTTGTTCCGAAGTTTTGTTTTTTCGAAGTCCTTCGGTTATCTTTCTTTATTTTTCCTGAAGTTACCTCTCTTTTCTTTGAGAAATGTCGAACCCGGCTCCACTGATGTCCGTCCGTCCTATTCCCGAGAGTTTGCTCCCCCTTGAGTCTCATCCATGCTGCATTACTTCGGAGAAAATGACGAAGTGGGTGGCTAAATTCTATCTCCCTACTTATGCCGTCCCGAGATTACCTACCGCGGTCACCTACGGTTACATGGCCCGTTCTGATGAGATCACTGTTTACCGAGCCTAACTGAAGGCCAGTCTTCGGTATACTCCCTCGCGAATGGTGTGTGAGTTCTATAGGTTTCATGGGATTGTCGTGAACAAGCTTCCTCCAAACTCTTATTCTCATTTCAATGCCTTTCTTTGCATGTGTGGGGTTTTTAAGATAAAGCCCCATTTTCTTTTCTTCATGCAATACTAAAAGCTAAACCCGATCCCGAAGGGTGGCTTCTACTTCTTGCTTCCTCGAGGATCCGGGAGCAAGAAGTTCACCTTTACCTTCGGGGTGAAGGACAGCTGGCGGGGTGGCAAAAAATGTTCTTTGTCCTGTCAGTTCCCCAAAGATGGAGCTACGTTCCAACCAGATGGACTTCGAGGGTGTTGAAGACTGACTTTGTTAACCCTTGAAAGTTGCTGACCTCTAGGTTGGCCGTAGAGTTTGACAAGCTTGACAGACGCATTCGGGCCGTTGCGGATTAGGACGCCGAGGTCCCTCCACGATCCTTATATCCCTTTCCCATTAAGTGGGACCTTATGTCCAAAGAGGTCTTTCGGGAACTGGGGGTAATCCACGAGCACAAGTTTGACTTGAACCTGCCCGTGCCTATTCTCCCAGGAAAGAAGGCATGGTTGGTGATGCTTCTTCGGGCCGAGATCTCATACGAGGCTTTTTCCGAGAGTAAGTTATCTCCCAGGTTTTGCTGCCTGTATTCCTTTTGGACTTACACTAATGTTTTTTCCTTTTGCAGAGATGGGTGATCAATCTGTCAAGTTTTATAACTCCCTTTTTCTCAGTTAGGCTGAGAAAGGGGAGCAGACGCGAAAGAAGGCGCCTGCGAAAAGGAAGAAGACTAGTGGGGGGTCGTTAAAGGCAAAGAAAGCCAAAGCGGACGTCCTTCCCCCTCCCCTCGAAGATGTCGTGGAGGTGCAGGACCAATCACCAGCCCAGTCTCTTGCCCACGCCGACCCACCTTCGGATCCTGCCATCCTCGAGGTGCCTTTCAGTCTGGATGCTGCAACTGAGACTTCGGTCGAAGGTACTTCGACTCAGGAGCTCGAGGAAAGCCGGAGAAGGAAGGGCAAAAACATTCCTGGTGAAGTCCATAGGGCAGACGGGGCCGAGGATGCCGTCACCAAGGTTCCACTAGGTTCGTTCCTTAGTCGTTTCTCTGTGAATTTTGGTGTTTTTGGTATCTATGATTTTATAGACGAATGGCTAAGGGATACCGTACTAATGGAACTTCGGCGTGATCTTGCAGAGGAGGTGATACCTGCTCCCTGGGAGGAGGCTCATGCCCGGAAGAGGGCCCTTCGGGATAGACATATCCCAAAGGACAAGGTACCGAGGGAGCCCTTCTGGTCTTTCACGGAGGACATGAACTTGTTCTCCGAGGACAGCCAGTTGATGGCTCCCCAAATGGCGAAGGGTGTGCTGATGAATGCTACCTTTCAGTCACTTATCGCCGAGTGACCGAATGAGGAGATCCTCGCGACGAGGATGAGCGAACACGTCGCCCAGGTAGATTTCTTCTTTCTTTCTTTGGGGACTTAAAAAATTTTCTTCTGAGTTTTTGTTGCCCTCTGACTCTTACTCGGGGCTTTCTTTTCTACAGCTCCTGGCGTATAGCGGATATTTTCGAGCTTGGGCGGCAAAGCAGACTAAGGCTCATTCTAGGTCTGAGAATTCACTGAGGAGGGTGAGGGAATTCTGTTCCAGATACGTCCTCAAGTATAGTGAATTGGACAAAATTGTCAAGGAGAAGGTGGAGAATCTTCAGGCCAAGCTCCAATAGAGTAAGAAGGAGCTCCTTCTAGACTTTTCGGCCAAGGTTGAGGACCTCAGCGCAAAGTGTGCTATTCTCTCTTCGGAGAATGAGGCCCTTCGGAAGGAAAAGGCAGATGATGCTGAAAACCTTACAAGGTGCTTGCTTTGAACGCCAATCTCCAAGCTGAGGTCAATTTGTTGAAGAAGAAGGCCAAGAAAAAGAAGAAGAAGAAGCTCGAGAGGGAGGTTGCTGAGCTCACCTCCGAACTGGCGACTTTGAGTGCCGAGAAGGACCAGTCTGACCAGATGACAAAAGCATCTTTCCAAGATGGTTTCTGTCTGGCCCGTCATCAAGTCCTTTCTCAGCACCCCGAACTCGACCTCTCCTTCCTAGCCGTTTTGGATTTCCCCAAGGAGCCCAGGTGGACATGGTCGAAGTTGGAGTACCTCAACCTCCCTCCTGCTGTGCCCGCGCCTCCAGATGATCCCATTCAAGAGAAAGACGCCAACGCCGAGGAGGTGCCGGATGCTCAGGCTCAGCAATAGGCTTTTGCTTTTTTCTTTTTCTTGTAACCTGCTCCTTTTTCCTTTTGCTCAGAGCTATGAATGAAAGATTCTTTCAAAAATTTAGCTAAGTTCCCGTTCTTTTCTTTTGTCATCACTCTTCGGAGGTTTGTATGTTTTTATGTACACGTCTTTGGTAAATATCCACGTTCGAAATCATGCCTTCAGGAAGCCTCGTACCGTTCTGCCCTTAGCGAAATTTTTCCAGTATGTGGAGCATTTTCACTTTTCTGAACGTATTCTGCCTTTGCTAAGGAACTAGCACTTTCAAAGAATCTAAATGCCAAGTGTTTCTCAACTCTACTCCTTCGGCCTCGCCTAATTTGTAGACCCCTGGGCGGATTTCGTCGAGGATCAGATAAGGTCCGTCCCAGTTTGCCCAAAGTACCCCATCTGATGGTCTTCTCGGCTTGAATTCGGCCTTTCAGAGGATGAGGTCCCCCTTCTTGATTCCTTTTTTCTTCACATGCAAGTTAGTAGCATTAGCTACTCTTTGTTGAAAAGCCTTCCTCCTGAGTTTGGCCATTTCCCGGTGTTCTTCGACAAGGTCTAATTTTACCCTCAAGCCAAGGTTATTTCCTCCTTCGTCGAACACCTGTATTCTTACTAAAGGCTGTATGACCTCAATGGGAATAATGGCTTCTGTACCGAACACGAGAGAGAAAGGAGCTTCTCCTGTGGCCCTTTGGGGAGTTGTGCGGTAACTCTATAGTACAATTGGGAGTTCCCCTGGCCATTTCCCTTTGCCTCTCTTAGCCTTTTCTTCAGGCCATCTTTTATTGTCCTATTGGACACCTCGACCTGCCCATTACTTTGAGGATGGGCTACTGGGGTGAAGTGTAGTTTTACACCGAGGTTAGTCACGAATTCCAAGTATGGCGTTGTATGATGAGGGAACATCAACGATAATGAATCTCGTCATAATGGAGGTGAACAGTTCCTCCTGACTCTGAGGCGAGGTCCCTTCTAGCATTAGGGGCAGATTGATGTATCCGAGGACCGGGAGCTCTGATGGCCCAACCCCAAAGGTAGGGGAATTGATTGTGTTGAGGCTGCCTTTTGAAATGCCTAAGTTAGGCAATAGGTGGTAGAAGATGACGTCGGTGTTGGAGTCGTCGTCCAGAAGTACTCTTTTGATATCCCAACTCTCTATCTTTGCCATGACAAGGAGTGGGTCATCGTGGGGGAACTTCACAGTGGACCTGTCTTTGCGTACAAGCCTATTTGGCGAGTTCCCATACTCCATTACAGAGATTTCTCTTATTTTTCTTTTCCTCTCAGCTGATGGTATCCCTGTAGTGATGGTTTAGATGACCCCTGCTGGTAGTGGTGGATTCTTTCGAGGACTTCGGTCTCTACATCTGTCGGAGTCATACTCCTCCTCATCTCTTTTTTTTTTTTCTTCCTTTCTCCCCTTCGGAGAAGGCATTCGCAAGTACCGGTGAAGTTGGCCTTGCTTTATCAGAGACTCGATCTACTTCCTCAGCTGGAAGCAGTCTTCGGTGTCATGGCCATGATCTCGGTGGAATTGACAAAACTTGTTCATGTTCTTCTTGTTTTCCGAAGTCATGGCCTTTAGCCTTGGAACTATAGTCCCTTGCCTTTCTAAGGCCATGAGAATGCTGGCCCTCGTGGCGTTCAAGGGAGTGAACGTCATTGGCCTTTTACCTCTTTGTTTTTGGGGCTTTCCTCCGACCTCATTTTGGTGACGAGGCTGGTGGCTTAGTCCTTCGGGCCGAGGGTGTTCCACCTTAGGTCCTCCCATTCTGAGTTCTTCGGCCATCATATGCTGTTCAGCCCTTCTGTAGAACTCCCCGAGAGTGTCTGAGGGGTCCTTGGAGAACTGATAAAAGAGTTGGGAGTCTCTCTGAAGTTCTCTTATCATTGTGAGGATGTGAATCTTGAGCCGAAAGTAGGGCACACTTAGTGCTCCTCGGTTGAACCTTTCGACGTAGTCGTGAATGGTTTCCCCACTTCACTGTGCTATGTCGAACATTTATACCGGCATCTTGGCTGTTGGCCTGCTGCCAATGAATTGTTGGGTGAAGGCAGTAGACAGCTCCTAGAAACTCAGCAAGGTTCCATGGGCCAGGGTGTTATACCACGCCGTTGCTGGACTGGAGAGGGTCACCTCGAAACATTTGTAGAGGGTAGCGTCATCTGCGCCGTGGAGCACCATGCTTCACTTGTACTTTGTCAGGTGCGCCTGGGGGTCACTACGCCCGTCGTAGGTTTCCAAGCATCGTACCCTGAAGTCACTAGGTATAGGTGCCTCCACCACTTCCCGTACAAAGGGTGACTCTTCTCCAGTATAAGTGTCGGAAAATCTTGACCAGACTAGTTTTCAGGAGATCTGCCTCTCAACCTTTTCCAGTCTTCCAAGGATCTTCTCCATGAGGCTAGCTGTGTTAGCTTCCCCTTGCTGCTTGGTGGTCGCTAGCAATGGCAAACTTCTTCTCCTTCTCGGAGAGTAACTTCTGTGGAGAGGAGATTGGGACCTTCGATACGGGCACAGACTCCGCCAACAAGACGTCCAAGTTTCTTTTGGGGCCCTAAGAGGCACGTCCTCCATAGAAGATGCGTCGTGAGTGTCACACCTCACTCAGGCCCTGGCCTATAAGTTTCTAATCAAACTTACAAGCCCACTCCAAAACTAAGTTTCTAGCATTCGGCCAAGCAAGCAATGGCAACATCAAGTCTTATTTTCTTAAGTTGAAAGGCTTGGGAGGTGGCCCAGGTGGCTTTAAAACAAGTCCAATAAATACTTGCAGCAAAGGCAAGGCCCAATACCACTAACTTGCACAACAAGCAAGGTTTTAATTGATTACTTGCATACCAAGCAAGGCAACTCTTAATGAAATTTAAAGTGCATAATTGGTGTGCAATCAAGTGTACTATCTATATGACAACCAAGAAGCCACATTATTGGTTTTCGTTTTTGAAATCACAAGTAATATGCACATGATGCTTTCGGCCATTACACATACATATAGTGGTGCACAACATTTCCATAAGACTAGGCCCATAACTATTCACATAAAAGTGCCATACTCTGGCCCAAACCTTCAACATACATGTACAAGCATAAAGCCATCCATAAGCTCATACATAACTTGGCATACCAACCCAACAAAACCAACACTAGTCTAGGCATCAAGGACTACACATATGAACACAAAAGGATAGTCTACCAAGTGTCCAACATGGCTACATGCCATGAAACCGAAAGCTAAACATGCCAAGTTATTACATACCAAGACCATTAGTGGTCAAAAAGAACTTTGAGAATTCCATACAAAAGTACACACTGCAACACCAACCCAATTGCCTGATTCATTGTCATGAAAGCAAATACTATGATCAGAGCCAAAGTCCAAGTATCCATAGCTTTCCTAGACAAGCCTCCAACTACAGCCTACAAACTTAACTCATAAGCCTCGGCCAACCAAATATAAGACTTATAATGAACTAGAATTTATAAGCCAAGCACACATTGGCACATACCTTGGGAAAACAAGCAAACAAGCACTAAACACAAGTACAGAGCAAGCTAGTACTACTCAGGCCGAATGTCTTTGCCTGAAAATAAAAGGATGGGCAGTGAGTATAACTCAGTAGGATTCACTTATAAATATTCAACTCTATTAAGAGTCTATTTAGTTAAGCTGAGTATTCACTCAAAACTTAACCTCCCATTAGCTAGCTTTACCTGCAAAAGAAACACAAAGACAAGGAAAACCAAGCATATACATATACAAGATAAATAACCATGGCATATAATCCACAATACCATAAGTGGGGTCAGCAAGCACATGAAAAGCACCAAAGCACACAAGAACACACACACATTCCACATTTTGCTCTCGGCCAAAATAAACCATACATGTACCCATGTGCACATTGCACACAAAACACCATCAAACAATCCACTTCCACTTAGACCTCCAAAATGCTAAGCAAATAGGCCATATTTACTTACATTTCTAGTACATGTACATTAGTTAATTAGCTAATCAACAATTCAACCGAGTGAAAACTCAATAGCCCATCAAGCAACTAAGGTCATTTGGCAAATTTTCACCATCACTTAGTCACTTTAAACACTTGAACCATGGTAATTCACCAAGCAATATCAAGTGTTAGTGAACCCTACCTCAAAGCTCTCGGCCATAAGCTAAACTTCAATGTCCAAGTGTTCTTCACACACAATGCCTACCATAGCAACAAATAGGCATTAACAACACATGATCATGGATTAACTACCATGAAGTCAATGAAGAACATCAAGCTACACTAACTCATTCTCTCGGCCAAAATGCCCAATTCCATATATTTATGTTCTTCATCAAACTAACTCAATACATGATCATTTAACCATCAATAAACTTTACTCATGGCACCATTACCATGTAATCAAGTGAAGAACACCTAATTACACTAATCCAAGCTCTTGGCCATAATGCCCATTTTCACACTTTAATGTTCTTCATCAATTTAGTCCATCATATAATCACCAAATCATCAATAAACATTGTTCATGGCACCATTACCATGCAATTAAATGAAGAACATAGAATTACCTCAAAATGCACCTTTCGGCCAAACTCCAACTTGCTCACCTTGACGTTTTTCACTCAAACTTGCCTAGCACAAGATCAAATAGGCAACAATAACACTTAGTCATGGATAAAATTCCATGGAAATGAAGAAGAACATCAAGTTAAGTCACCCATCATTCTCGGTCAACAATGAGCTTGCAATCCAACATAACACATGCTCAAGTAACTCAATCCAACATCAATTGAGCATCTAAATCCCTTGTTCATGGAAGAAATACCATGGTAATCAAGAGATACAAAGAATACCTTGGAACCCTAGCTTGAATTGGCTTGGCCCTTCACCAAAACTCAAGAATAAAGCTTGATTCCAAGTAGTCTATGGCCGAAACTTGCTTCCAAGCTTGAATCCTTCAAATGCCCTCAATATTTCTTGAATTTGAGACCAAATTTGGATGAACACTCATGGAAGAGCTCTCAGGCTTGTGAAGGACAATGGAACCCGAAATGGCCTCCAAATGGTTTTGACTTGATTCGGCCGAAAGGCACATGTGTTCAAAATGGCACTAACACAAATCTTTGACTCCAACTTATTTGCATGGCTCACTAAAGCCCTCACTTGCTCATGGTTACACATGCACCATTAAAACCCTTGATTCAAATGACACTTAAGTCTAAACATGGCCCATAATGCCAAGCACAAGACAAACACAAGTACCAAAGTACTATAATTACCCATGTGTAACCGGCCATGTAACTAGCATAAAAACTAGTTAGTTTAACTAGTTAACTAGTGAATAGTTCTTTAGTGGTAGGCAAGACTTGACTAGTAATCATTGTTGTCTCCCACAATTTGGCTTAGTATGGCACCAGTCACCTTAAAATCTTGCATGGCCGAAATGATCAACTTAAAGTTGATAGTTTTAATTGTACCACTCATTTAAGTGTACAATTTGATCCTCTTTCTCTGTTTTCTGTCTGTTTTTCCATAGTCTAGTTTCTATGTGCTGTTAAGCCCTGAAAATTTCCAGCTTTACACATAGACCACTGTACTAGTTTCCATAGTTCTCCTCATCCTTCCTTTATGTTTTTCTTTGTTTTCCTTTGTTTCGCTTGGCCTAAGCCAAGCACTTAGGAGGTACCTAACAGTGAGAGTCCTCACTCTTGGAACTTTGGTGGGTGGACCTTGAGCTTCTCTCCCGGCACACTGTCGAGGGGGAGGCGCTTCAGACCGGAGGAGGCTGGGGCCACCTCTGGTCGAGCTGCTGAGTCATTTCAGCGACAATGGAGCGCTGGAAGTCTCATAAGAAGCCCAATGTCACTGTTAGAGGGCGGTCGTCTTACAGGATAGAGTTTCTGCAGTGGGCTGCTTGGTCGCCGGCTGAGCCTCCGACGTAAAGGGAGACTTTGGGAGCCCCTTGTCTTTTGAACGCCAAGTCTCTATGACGGTGACCTAGGAAAGGGTTCCCACAGACGACGCCAAATAATACCCTTCCGTATCTTCATTGTGCAACATGGAGAGCCTGAATCAGGAACTTCCGATGAGGGGACGCCTGGATGAGAGGTCTCCGATGTAGAGGAGGGCTACAAGGGCTCAGAAAAGAAAGGGTTAGGAGCTCCCTGGAGAATTTTTCGGGGGACGAACCTCCGATGCCCAAGTCAGTGTTTGGAAATGGAGAATAACTAGAGAGTGGAGAGATTTTTCCTTTCTTGAGTCCCCCCTCTCACCTGGGGTGTTTCCCAAATATTTATGGGGAGGTGTACAGGAGAAGTCTCTTTGCCAGAGCTCCTTGTCTTTTGAACACCGAGTCTTTATAACGGCGACCTGGGAAAGGGTTCCCACAGACGACGCCAAATGATGCCCATCCGCATCTTCGTTGTGCAACACGGAGAGCTTGGATTAGGAACTTCCAATGAGGGGATGCCTGGATGAGAGGTCTCCGGTGTAGAGGAGGTCTATAAGGGCTCAGAAAAGCAGGCGTTAGGAGCTCCTCGGAGTATTTTCCGGGGGAGGAACCTCCGACACCCAAGTCAATGTTTGGGAATGGAGAATAAGTAGAGAGTGGAAAGATTTTTCCCTTTTGGAGTCCCCCCCTCTTACCAGTGGTGTTTCCCAAATATTTATAGGGAGGTGTACAGGATAAGTCTGTTTGCCAGAGCCTGCCCAGATCGTGACACTTGTTTAGTCGGAAGTGGTCCGTACTCAGGAGAGGGGGGCCTATAGCCGGCCATAGGCCGCCTAGTCAGGAGCCTAGGGCAGCGTGTCGGGGACTATACGAGGGCAGCGTGTTAGAGGCTCCTCAGCCATTTTGTTGTATGCCCATGTGGCCTCTTTGGGGGATTGAACTCCTTCGGAGTACAGAGCTCATTCAGGGAGGTGAGCTCCTTTGGAGGGAGGTCCCTTGTTTGCACGAGGCACCTTCGGTTAGGCTTTCCCGAGGTCAGGATTAGGTACCTGATGGTGGCACTTCGTGTTCGCGCCTCAAGGGTGGCCTAAACAGTATTTGAAGGTGGTTTTGGGCACGTGAGGTCGACACGAGGTCACCCTCGGGGAGGGTGGTGACCCCTTCTGTTCGAAGTTGGCCCCTTGGGTTTCCTGAGGGTGGCGCCTATCCAGCTTGTCCGAGGGTGCTGTGGCCCTCTCTTTGCCGGAGTTTTGTCATGTCTGTTTCGACCGGAGGTGGTGCACTGGCCAGGGGTGGTGTGCACGCGCGAAGTCCTTCAGGGGGCGATAGCCCTTCGACTATCAGATAGCTTAGGAGAGTTTGCTAATAGTGTCCTCCATGTGACATAACTTGTCTGCCAAGGCGAGCTCTATCTTGCTTACCACGTTCTATAACTCTCCAAGCCCAGCTTCCAAAATTTTGATCCTTTCTTGTTGGTGGACATAGCTCTGATACCAAATGATAGGTCCCAAGTCAGAACTTACTGCAGGAAGTATTATACTTTTGGTAAGAATAGAACAAAAAAGTGAATTGAATGAAATTTCATGTCTTTCATTAAAGCTTTCCTTGCTTAAATACAGTAGCTTTTCAACAACTTCCTAGTACTATAAGAGTTATGATGGCCTACGGCGGCCTCATCGTGTGTCATTGTAAGAGCAGAGAGTGCTTCTGATGGAGGAGAATACTTTGAGAGG
>KK906671.1:4944-15135 GCA_000696445.1 Aquilaria agallochum
TTCATTTCTCCCCCCCCCCACCCTAAAAATTTTGGTCCTCCAAAACTGCCCTTAGCTTGGGATACTCGTCTGGATACCTTTCTAGAATTTTTTTCTCAGTTTCCCAAGTTTCCTCTCTTTTAAAATTATTTTACCATTGTACTTTAACCTTGGGAATTAGTTTGTTCCTTAGCCTTTTGGTATCCTTAGCTAAGATAGCTATAGGTTTCTCTTCATATATTAGATTTGGTTCTAATTGTATGTTTTCGACTACTATAGCATGCTTTGCATCGAGTAGACACTTCTTAAGCATTCTGACATGGAAAACATTATGAACATTTGACATACTTGATAGTAGAGCTAACGTATAAGCCACCATGCCAATTCTGTCCAATATCTCATAAGGACCAATGTACCTTAGAGCTAACTTACTTCTTTTCCCAAATCTGATAGTGCCTTTGGTTGGTGCTACTTTGAGCCACACTTTATCACCAACCTCAAACTCCAAGTCTCATCTTCTTTTGTTCACATAAGTAGTGGTCCTTTCATTGGCTACCCTTAACCTTTCTTGTATCTTCTTGATTTTATTTGTTGTTTCTTCAATGATCTCAGAACCCAACTCTAGCCTGTCTGAAGCTGACACCCAACAATGGGGTGTCATGCACCTTCTCCCATAAAGAGCTTCATAAGGTGCCATACCAATGGTGCTTTGATAACTATTATTGTAAGAAAATTCCACCAAAGATAAATGTTGGTCCCATTCTCCTTTAAAATCCAAGATTGTGTCATGCCTTAATCTGGTCATAGGCAGCCCAGTTAAGAAGTCCATAGTGATGTTACCCCACTTTCTCACTAGAATGGGTAGAGTCTGTAGTGTTCCTGCTGGCTTCTAATGCTTTACTTTTATCCTTTGGCATGTGGCACATTTAGAGACATATGTGGCTATGTCCTTTTCCATGTTTTGCCACAAAAAATGTGTTTTTAAGTCTTTTTACATCTTCTCACTTCCAGGATGGATATTTAGTTTACTAGTGTGAGCTTCCTCAAGTATCTCATTTCTGAGTTCTTGCTCACTAGGCACATATATTCTATCCTTGAAGTGCAATAGTCCTTGCTTGTAGGTAAAGGATTCATACAAGGACCCTTTTTCTTCTCCTAAAATCTTCTTCAGATTTGGGTCTGCTTCTTGTGTCTTCTTTATCTCCTCAATCTACCCAGTCTGAATAGTTAACATATTCACTTGTGCTGCTTCCCGCTGTTGCCATTTATGCCGAAGGCATAGCAAACTATTTTCCTCTTTGGTATCTACCGAAGATCCACCTTTTAGCAACCCAATATATTTCCTACTTAAGGCATCTGCCACTAGATTGCCTTTGCCTTCTGTATACTCAATGCTACAATCATAGTCTTTAATATACTCCAACCATCTTCTTTGCCTCATGTTCAACTCTTTTTTAGTGAAGAAATACTTTAGGCTTTTATGGTCAGTGTATATCATAAATGAGCTTCCTATTAGGTAATGCCTCCATTGCTTTAAGGCAAATATCACTACAGCAAGCTCTAGGTCATAGGGTCTTAATTGCCTTGACCCATAAGCAATCATAGTCCTTTCTTGCGTTAACACACATCCTAAACCAGATCTAGATGCATCTATATAAATGATGTAGGGCTTACTTGGATCTTGTGGGATTAACACTGGAGCTTGAATCAACTTGCTCTTTAACTCCTGCAAACTCTTTTCACATTTTTTAGTCCACTCAAACTTTTGACCCTTCTTGGTCAATTGAGTAAGGACTAAGGCAATCATGGAGAATTTTGATACAAATCTGCTATAGTAGGCTACTAATTCTAGGAAGCTTTTGATTTTTTTCATAGTATTAGGTCTTTCCCACTTTTTCACAGCCTTAACCTTTTCAGGGTTTTCTCTAAGGCCTTGTGCATCAATGATGTGTCCTAGAAAAGAAACTTCCTTTAACTAGAATTGGAGCTTGGAAAATTTAGCATATAGCTGATTGTCTAACAGTGTGTTCAAGATAATTCTTAAGTGATGCTCATGTTCACTTTCATCTGTTGAATACACTAGGATGTTATCAATGAACACCACAACAAACTTGTCCAAGTATGGTCTGAACACACGGTTTATGAAGTCCATGAATGTAGCAGGGGCGTTAGTTAAGCCGAATGGCATTACTGTGTACTCATAATGTCCATATCTTGTTCTGAATGCTGTCTTAGGTATATTTTCCTCTTTTACCTTTAACTGAAAGTACCCAGATCTCAAATCAATCTTAAAGAAGATCTTTGCACCCTTGAGTTGATCAAATAGATTCTCAATCCTAGGGAGTGGATACTTGTTCTTGATGTCATAGTATTTAGCTTTCTGTAGTCAATGCACAATCTTAAAGATCCATTCTTCTTTTTCACAAAGAGAACTAGAGCTCCACACGGTGAAACACTTGGCCTTATGAACCCTTTTTCAAGTAGATCATCAAGTTGTTTCTTGAGCTTAGTCATCTCTGTGGTTGGCATTCTATAAGGTGGTATGGATATTGGTATAGCTCCAGGCTGTACTTTAATCTCAAATTCAATCACTCTTGGAAGAGGAATGCCTGGCAAATCTTTAGGAAAGAGTTGTGGATAGTCTTCCACTATAGGTATCCTACTAAGTTCTTCCTCAATTTCAACATCATACAATGCATAGTATTCATCTTCAGAAATCACAGGAATCTCATCTAACACTTCTAGTTCCATGCCATGCATTTCATACACTAATTCCTTAGAATTCACTAATGCATGCACTTCATTACTAGACAATGGATTTCTCTTTTAGCACAATCAATCTTTATACCGTACACACCAACTAATTCATACCCAAAACAATATCATATTGTGGAATATTCGACACTAGCAGATCAGTCATAATCTTAGTCTTTCCTATTTTTAGCTCACAGTCCATAGCTAGTTCATTTGTGAAAAGACGTTGACTACCTGCTATTCTTATTAATGATTTGTTAGGCATGAATTCAAAAGGAAATTTCATAGATTCAGCTGACTTCCTAGCCACAATGGACACTGAGGCACCAGTATCAAACAATGCACTAACAGACATACCATTTAAATAAATGTTACCTCTAAGTACCCCTTGTTGGGATGTCTCCCCTTTGTCAATATGGAATACTCTTTTAGCTCTCTGCACTTGTGGCCTTGGTACTGCTGGAGCACCTTTTGGCTGAACATCTCTGATAGCTGGCATATTAGGCCTATGCTGACCTTGCTCATCTTGCCCTCTTCTTTGGACCAAAGGGTAGTCTTTGATCCAGTGATCCAAAGAACCACATCTCAAACATGCTTGTGTCTCAAAGTAACATGGCTTCTTTCCATATAATTTCTTGCATCGACCACCTTGGGCAAACAAACTTACTCTTGGCCTTGCCATCCATACTAGGTTTTCCAAACTTGGCAGTGTCCTTACCTTTCATTGTCTTCTGCAGTCTTCCAGCTTGGCTGGTCTCTCTTGGTCCACTAGGAAACCATTTACTTTTATACTCTTCCTGTTCCACCAGTAAAGCCTTCTGAATAGCATCATGATAGGTAACGACATTGAAAGGCCTAATAGCTTTCCTGATATCTGGTCTCAAACCTCTGACAAATCTCTTTGCCTAAAGTTCTTCCAACCTGTGGTGTTGTGGCGCATACCTCACAAGTTGGCTAAACTTGTGTTCATATCCAAAACACTGTGATTGTCCTATTTTAGTGCATCAAACTCAGCCTATTTTAGGTCTTTGATGGCATCACTTACATATTGGTCTTGGAACATCCTTGTAAATTCAAACCATGTCATCTCTAGCTCATGATCTGCTCTTCTACCTTTCTGGGCAATATACCTATCTCTAACACTTCCCCACCATATTTTTGCACTACCTACAAGATTGTAGGTAGCCAAAGATACTTTCTTTGTGGAGCTCAAATGCATCATTTCAAACATCTTCTTAATGAATGTTAGCCACTCCACAGCTTTCTCCAGTCTAGCTGCCATCAAATTATGGAGGTCTTAGGCCTTGAAACCTCTCTAACAATCTAACATCATCAGAGCCCTCAAGGTCTTCAGGTCTATGCCTCCTAGACCTGTGTGATCCCTTAGACTCGTGATGCTCTCTAGGCCTCCTTTTTTCTCTCCTTTCACTAAGATTCCTAGCTTTTCAGTGATTGGCCCTTGACACTTGGCCAACCTTAGACCTGATTCTTCTGCCTCTAGGATGTCTTCTATCCTCATCTTCCTCAAATTCTTCATCTTCATTTCTTTCAGAAGGAACATTCACTAGGTTGTTCCTAACAACTTCCTGGTTCTGCTCCTGTGGTAATGGTTGTGCCACTTGGACTCCTTGTTGTTGAGCTTGCAGTAGCCTTACTAAGTTTGCATTTACCTGGGCTAGATTTCTTTGTAGTTTGAACCACACTTGTGGTACCTTCATTTCAGTTGCTGGGTTTTCCACTCCCTGAACAGTTGGCTGCTCTTGTACACCCATTCTATTTCTGTTGGCCTGTATTTGCTCAGTAAGAGGTCTTAGGGGTCCTTGATACCCTCTCCTTGTGGTTACCGTTTTCCTACTTCATGATCAACAAAATAGCACAATATATACAATACATTAGGTACTTAACACTAGCAGCTGGCCTAACTAAGTTCTATATATGTAACTATGTGCATGCATGATGGAACTATATGCAACTCCAATCCAAACCATGCTCTGATTCCAACTTTTGTTACCACTCTTGTTAGGACCATCCCTTAGTACCTAGCTTAGCCCAAGAATATAGAGAAAACACCAATTAAAAATAAGTGACTTGATTGAAAATATTAATGAAAGTGTATGTGCAAACCCAGGAAACTTTCGGCCTAAATTGCACATGAAAAATTAAGACTATGATGTCTTTGGCATGAAATAAAGTTTGAGGACTAAATTGTACACTTAAATGAGGGAGATAAGTGAAACTATGGAGCTTAAACACATAAAATTGACCATGCAAGTTAATTTAAGGGCTAGTGGAGCATTAGCCCACTTTTTTGCCATGTGTCATGGCCGGCCATTCTTGTCTCCCACAAAGAATTATGCTCATACTCCATTGTTTTCGTAATGCTCCATTTTCTTGGAGGTAAAACCAAAATATGCATAGGATAATGGCCATTTTCAGCCATTTTAAATATACTTGGCAATGTCGGCCAAGAAACAAGATTGGTGCCAAAATGTACATGTGTTTTAGGGACTAAAATGATGTCATGGGTCATTGAAGGGCTAAATGAGCAATGCAAATTAGTTCAAGGCCGAGAATGGCATTAAGCCATTATTGAATCCATGTGGCCATAACCGGATTTAGGATGCTCCCACTTAGTAAATTAAAAACTAGTTTCGGCCAAAGCCTTCCATTTGTGAGCTTGGCCAAGTTTTGAAAGCTTTGCATTATTCTTGGGAGTACATGAAGAGTTGCTGCCAGTTTCATGCAAATTGAAGAGGAATTGCAATCTTGAAGGTATAATCAAGCTTGGCTTCCTTGTTCTAGGCATAAGGTGACTTCATTCTTTCATTTTTCAAGCTTAGTCTTGAATGTTCATAAGCAACCGAGACATTCCTTGTTGTTCTTGGAAGGTTGCTGCCATGTTCTTGTTGGTTTAAAAAGAGAATGGAAGCTTGAAGGTGTAATCAAGCTTGGATTGAAAGGAAGTGAAAGAAGGATTGAAGTTCACCCTCGGTCTTGAAGAGTTCAAGGTAAACTGAGACCATTCAAGCTCAAATATTGAGGTAGGGTTCATGTTCTACTTGAATGCTTGGTAATAAGTCCATGAACAAGTAGCTAGAGCTGCTAAGTGATGGTTACATAATGCTAGATGATCTTAGTAAGCTTGATGGGCATATAGTGGAAATTCGGACATACATGGTTTGATTAGCTAATCAATATAAAGGCAAGTGTTAGAGTTTATAGTGAGAATGGCCAACTTACTATGTAACTTGAAGCTCTCAGGGAATTGGTGGTACAAATGAGGAGGAGAAGTGGAATTTAAAGCCTTGGAACACTTGCTAGTTTTTGGCCGATAAGAACTTGTGGTTGTGTGTGTGTGTTGCTTGCTTGTTTGTTTGTTTGTTTGTATGTGCTAACCCACTTTATATAATGTTTAGAGTCATATGTTAGTTCGGCCATCATGTGTATACGTTGTATCTTGGTGTTTTAGTGTTTTTCATGTAGGGAATTCAAGGAGCATATGGAGGTTAAGCTTCGCGCTTAACCATATTGTCTCTTAATGAGATGTATACACTTGACCCTACTGAGTATCATTACTCACTGCCCATATTATTGTGTTTCAGGCAAGGCTATAAAGCTTAATTGAGTGCTTGCGTTTTCTTGTGTCTGTGCTAGGAAGTGCACATTGTTGTTGAGGTATGTTGCCAGCTCATTCTTGGCTTAGAATGGTATATATGTGGACAAGTCTTATGGTGATGGTTTCAGTCATACTTATGATCCAACTTTTGCAGGCTTGGTTAGTGGTAGGATTAGTTCTTGGTAGGCAAGATGGATGCATGGCAGACTTAGGCTACTATTTGGAGATTAAGCTTTCTTGGGTTGTATGCTATAATTTGGTGAGTTTGAATAATGAGTGTGAATCTTGGTACATGGCCAAGTTAAGTGTACTTTTTAGAGTACCTTGTGTACATATATTTAGTCTCAACTTCACTTAGGTTTTGGATGTGTTTCATGTAACCTTGATCACCAAGTTATGCTTGGATTATGTTGTTTGGTTATGTATGTGTTGAAGAATTTTTTTAGCCAAGTTATGGAATGTTAGGAAGGAAGATGAGTTTATTTTTTGTGCTTGGCCGAAAGCATTTGTGCATGGAAACCTTGGTTTTTCAAACCTTACTTGATTATGGGCTTCTTTGTTGGCATGCATTGTAGCACAGTAGAGGTTGCACACATCAGAGCACCTAATTACACAAGTGCATGTGTTGTTTGTATTGTGAGTTATCTAGGGTTGCATAGCTGAACATGCCAGATATGGATTACAGCCTTGCTGGTATTGCAAGATGGTGGTTTGGGCCTTGCCTTAAGCTGCAAGAAACTTAACAAAAATTGAATAGAACTTTATCAAAGCCTCATAGGCCACCTCCCAGGCCCATAACTTAAGAAAATAAAACTTAATGTCCATGTACACCAAGTTGGCTGAATTGAGTTAAGGTTGTCAACACCTAAAACATAACTTGTTGTTAAACCTTGGGTAGATATTGGGGAGTGTGCATGGGCTGGGGCCTGTGTAGGGTGTGATAGGCTTTGTTTGGTATCAGAGCCTGATTATGTAATAGACCTTGATTATGTGTAGCTTCTGAATTATGAAGGGTTAGCCTAGACAAGTATCCCACCTAGGATTATATAAGACTTGTGTTATTGAGCATATATGAATATTTGCATTTAAAGTGCAGGATGAGAACCAGAGGCAGGGAAAAAGAATCCTTGAGGCAAGAAGAGGATACAGCAACCCATCCTAAGGATGGAGTGAATACTGACGTACCTAAAGGCGAGGTAGTTATGTTTGGGAGACAGGCAGGTGATGTTGAGCATAATGTGGCTGAAGAGCCAAATGACAGGTCCCAAATACCTGGACCCAGCAGGGGTAGGCCAGACAGGGTGGAAATTATGATGGAAAGCCTGCAGGCAACTATGGCACAGATTGTAGCAGGAATGCAATTCTTCGCTATAAGCCAACCTCCAATACAAAGAAGCCCAGAAAAGATGGGAGTAGGGGAGAATTTTGAAGCAGAAGGCAGAAGAGGAAGGAGAATGCTTGGCAAAGAGCCAGTGGATCATGATCAGCACAGTAATAGTAGAGGTAATCAGGAAGAATAAGGTGATGAAGAGAGAAGGCATCCCATAGCTAGGAGATTGAGGTCAGAGGTTAGACAAAGACTCAGTACAGTGAAGGAGGATGAGGAAAGCCCAGACATTGAAGAACTTGATGCTTACACAACAAGAGGGAGAACCTCTAGGGACAGAACCAAGAGTACAGCAGAGAGACAAAAGAGGTCTAGAAAAGGTGGACTGAAGGAGGGCCAGCTGGAAGGGTTCTTGGCACTAAAACCTCCAATTTTCAAAGGGGGATGTGACCCAGATGAAGCTAAGTTCTAGGTATCGCAAGTGGAAAAGATCTTTGAAAGAAAGGAAGTATCATCCACCCATAAGGTACTACTAGCCACCTTTAGGCTAGAGGAAATGCAGAATTGTGGTGGAGGGCAGTGTAGAGGACCTACCAGGAGAAAAATCAGAGGAGAGCATAAGGTAAAAGGAGACCCATGGGATGGGCAAATTTTCTCCAAGTTTTCCACCAACAGTGTGTCAGTGAAGCTCAAAAGGATCAAAAGCAGGTGGAGTTTGATCAACTGGAGCAAGGGGACTTTAGTGTCCTGGAATATGAGCATGCATTTAACAATCTGATTAGATATGCACCCCAGTATACTGGGCAGGAAGAATTGAGAACCAAAAGATTCATCAGAGGTTTGAGGCCTGAGCTGAGGCAGATTCTCAGGGCAATAGGAGTAAGGGACTACTACTCTGTGCTACAGAGTGCAATTGCCCTTGAGCAAGAATTCAAGGAACAGGCCAGAAGTGGGCCTGGTGGTGGAAGTGGAACTCAGAAAAGCTTATCCCAAAAGAGGCCGAGATAATAGATGGAGAAAAGTGGAGGGAGGAAAGGAAACAAGAAAGAAAAGGGCCACACCGACATGGTCCACAGTGCCACACTTGTAAGAAATTCCATGGCAACAAGCCGTGTTTCAAAGCTGCTATTGGTTGCCACAGGTGTAGGGCCCCAGATCATTGGATAAAAGATTGCCCAAGGAGAGGAGAAGAAAATAGATTTCTGGGAAGGTTTAATCCCAGAGGGCAAGGTGGGCATCACATTTCCATGCCCCACCTAAGGACCAACATGCCAAATCCTGGAGGAAGGCAGGCACAAAAGCCACCTCAGGAGCACAAAAGGCCTAATGCACCCCCTGGTAGGGTGTTTCAGCTGAAGGATTCTAGGAAAGTGGCAAAAGCACCTGAGGCTGAAGTTGCTAGAGACAGATAGACTAGTCACCAAAAGACTAGCAGGAGAGCCCTCAAAGGTATTATTTACCTTAATGGCCAGTTGGTATATGCATTGCTTGATACTGGAGCTTCATTGTCTGTGATTTCTAATTGCTTGGTTAAGATGATGAATTTAGAAGTAAAATGTATGGCTCATATGTACATGATTAAGACAGCTGGCAATGAAGTTTTATTTACATACCATATGGTTGAAAACTGTGAGATCATGATAAGCAAGCTGAAACTGAGAGCAAACCTCATAGTGCTAGACATACATGATTATGATGTGATTCTAGGCATGATCTGGTTAGGGAAGAACAAAGTAATTATTGATTGTCATGCTAGACGGCTAATAATGCCTGGTTGTACACCATATGACTTCGATAAATCACTAGAGTTAGCTCTAGATTACCAACTAGAAGAACTGAAACTGGTAACTATAGTAGAAGAGCATGAATGCCTGGAATTAAATGAGCAGGAAGTAGCAAATGACCTTAGGCAAATACCTAGTTCAAGACTTTCCAGGAGTTTTCCCTACAGATTTACCTGGATTACCACCTATGAGGGAAGTAGAGTTTGAGATTAAACTGGTACCTGGAGCTGTACCAGTGTCTATGGCTCCCTATAGAATTGATGCCCTTCAGCATCTTCGTCTTGCAACATGGTGAATTCTGAGGGAGCTTACGAGGAGGGAGAACGTCTGACGGAGAGATTCCCCAGGTGGGAAAGTACATGAAAGACTCTGAAAAAAAGGGGTTAGGAGGTCCCCGGGATGATTTTCCGGGGAGGAGCCTCCGACGCCCAAGTCAGTTTCCTGATAAGGTAAAAGGGGACACTTAAGAAGTTTTGCGGTCTCGCCTGTTTGTGTTTTTTCATGAGAAAGGAGTCCAATCCCTTGCCAGGACGTGTTCCTGTGTATTTATAGGGAAGCCTGGCTCGTTTAGATCATGACACGTGTTCGGTCAGATCTTTTCTGTAGCTTTGGACGTAAGGGACTAGTAGCTAGTGGTAGGATCCTTGAGCCTTGAACCGAGTCAAGTCGTGACAAGACCCGGACGGCTTCGGCGCGTCAGGCCGCCATTTCAGGCAGCGTATGGGCGACCT
>KK906673.1:0-11700 GCA_000696445.1 Aquilaria agallochum
GTGCCAGTCTCCATGGCTCTTCTTTCTTCCCTTTCTGTTTTCTCTCATTTTCCTTGGTTCTCCTTGGCCTAAGCCAAGCACATACGAGGTGCCTAACACTTAAGCTCTGCGACCTCCCTTTCCAGCTTCTTCTTTTTCTTCTTCTTATCTTTCTTCAGAATGACAACCTCAACTTGGAGTTTGGCGTTAAGCGCAAGAGCCTTCGCAAGGTTTTCGGCATCTGCCTCCTTCTCCTCTTGGTAAGCCTCATTGGCCGAGGTCAACACGATAACCTTCATGTCGAGGTCCAACACCTTTGAGGAGAAGTCCACAATAAGCTCCCCCTGACTCTTCAAAAATTCCTGCCGAAGTTAAGACAGCTCTTCCTTGGCTATCTTATTGAGCTCTTCGTACTTGATGATTGATCTAGTACAAAACTTCTTGGCCCTTGCCAAGGACTCTTCACACCGAGATTGGACCAAAGACTGTTTTGCTGCCCAAGCTCTAAAATATCCACTGTACGCCAAGAGCTAGAAAAGGCTGAACTTCTGGTAAGGCTCATAAACAAGCAAAAACTTAGGAAAATGTTGTTTGAGAATAGGAAGTTCAAGGGTCACCTGAGCAGCATGTTCACTCATCCTCATTGTGAGGATCTCCTCGTTCAGACACTTGACCATGATGGATTGAAAAGTGGTGTTTGTTAGCACGCCCTTAGCCATCTGAGGACCCATTTTTTGGCTATCCTCAGAGAACAAGTTCATGTCCTCCATGAAGGTCCAGAAAGGCTCCATCGGCACCTTGTCTTTCAGGATTTTGGTGTTCCGAAGGGCCCTCTTCCGAGCATGTTGCACCAGCCATTAAGCAGGTGCTTGCTCCTCTACAAAATCACGATGAAGTTCCATTAACACATTATCCCTTAGCCATTCATCTATAAGGTCTAAAACGCCAAAAATTCCCAAACTCATAGAACAATGGCTAAGGGACGAACCTAGTGAAACCTCGGCAACATCTCCCTAGGAATCGCTGGCCTCTTGAACCTCGGAAGAAACGTGCTTCTCTTTCTTCTTCTAACTCTCCTCCAGCTATTCGGCCGAAATCCCCCCAACCAAGGTCCCAAGGGTCCCCACCGCAACATCGGACCTTAAGGAAGTGGAACAGATGGCTGGCTCCAAGGGTCGGTCGGCGCGAACAGGGGGTTGGTCCTACACCCCCATGTCATCTTCAAGGGGGAGGAAGAGAGTCCTCCTTGGTTTTCTTGGACCTCGGGTCTGAAGATGGTCCCCCAGGCCCTTTCTTCCTCTTTGGAGCATGCTTCTTCTTCTGCTGCTCCCCCTTTTTTGGCTTGACCAAGGAAGAGGGATTTGTAAAAATTAGTGGACTTGTCACCCATCTCTACAAAAAGAAGAACATCAATGTAAGTATAGAAGTAGATATGAAAAAATATCTAGAAAAAGACTTACTCTCTACAAAAGCCACATATGTGAGTTCCCCCCGAATAAGCATCACTAACCACGCCTTCTTGCCATCAAAAAGGGGCTTTGGCATGTTCTCATTCGTGACTTGTTCCTTGATTACACCCAATTCCTAAAGGACCTGTTCGGTCATAAGGTTCCATTTGATGGGAAAGGGATATGGGGAACGTAAAGGGACTTCAGGATCCCAGTCCGTGACAGCCTGAATACAGCTGTCAAATTCATGCAATTTGGCTTCAAGCTCCGAAGTCAGCAGTTTCCGGGGGTTGACTACGTCTATGTCCAAAGTCCCCCCGAGCCCATTTTGTTGGCACATGCTGCCATTGCTCATTCACCTTCAAGGATAAGAACTTCTTCTGCCACCCTTGCCAGCTGTCCTAAGTCTCGAAAGTAAACATGTACTTCTTACTCCCAGACCCTCGAGGAAGCAAGAAGTAGAACCAACCCTTCGGGATGGGGTGGAGTTTGTAGTATTGCATGAAGAACATAAAGTAAGGCTCTATCTTGAAGACCCACACATGTAGAAGAAGGCGTTGAAATAAGACGGTAACCTCGCAAAACTCACAAATCATCTGCGGCGGAGGATACCAAAGTCTGGCCTTCAGTTGGGCCTGAAGGACGGTAACCTCATCTGAGTTATTCATGTAACTAAATAGACTGGGACTAGGTAGCCTGGTAACAATCTAAGAAGGAAGAAAGAATTTAGTTGTCCACATCTCTAGCTTCTCCGAAGTAGTACAACTTGGATGAGAGTTAAGGGGAAGCCAACTGTTAGGAATAGTTTCAACAGACATGACCGGGACTAAAGTAGACATGTTCGGCAAAAAGAAATCTAACCTCGGGAAGGTGAAAAAAGAATGGGGAGACAAAAAATATACTGAAGAACAACTTCGGAAAGAAGACCCCACCTAGTTCAGAAAAAAAGAAAGGACTTCGTAAAACACCGCAGGTATTGCCGAAAATTTCTCCGCCACTAGCACTGCCGCTAGAAGAAAAAGAGAGAACTCGAGAGCAAAAGAGAGCTAGAAGAAGTGTGGAAAGAACTGAGGAACGGATTATATAAACCGAATGAGGCAGGCGAAGCGTCGCCATAATTACTCCTCGAAGGTGAAGAGACGCAATTATTGTAACTGACGTGACCATTTGCCACTCACTAGCTGACACGTGTCAATCATCACGGGAAATGAGGGCACGCTTCTGACAACTACCTGACCTATGCAAGTCCTTCCCGAGGGGACGCGTCTATCTATCCAAAAGATGTGATGATTCATTGGTAGGCAATAAAAAAGACAAGTACACACATCAGATTAAAAAAAACAAGAGAAAAAAAGAAGTAACCTCGGGAACACCAAAAGCTCTTCTAAAAAAGCAAATACCGCCACCTCAGCTAGAAAAGGTGTTCGAAGCCAAAGAGGAACTCTCATCCAAAGAAGTTGACCTCGGTTACAAAGTTCAGTAAGACACCTGCCAATTCCACAAAAAGCTTGCAAAGACTCGAGCGCCGAAGATACAACTTCGGATTTCCGAGGGGGGCATGTGATAGCCAAAGGGCTATTACGATTAGAATTCCCAGGTTGTCTGGTGAGCAATACCCTCCAGAAAGGAAGAGTAACCAACCTCAAGAGAGAGGGCTCGCACTATGCTTGACCATCTGACTTCAGTGACCCACCACTAATCTCAGGAAATAGCAGGACTAACCTCGGAAAGGTGACATGACCAACTTCGGGGGAAGGTGTCTTTCGCCACCCTTGGGTTCTACGAACCTACCGACCTTGAAAGGATAATTCCTCCTCCTCAGCATGGGAGATCATATCCCAGAGGTGCCCCGTTCCGCCAAAGAACTTATCATGATGGCCCTCGGTGATGATATCTTGCCGAAGTGGGTCACATACTCCGAAAGGGTCTCATTCCCCAAAGGGGCCTTGAGAAGATACGAAAAAAATAGTTAAGCAGCCTCTGACACAGAGACCTCGCACACGCCCCTGCCACAAACACCCCTGTCACAGTAACTTCACTGGCACCCTTGGCTAGAATGGCCTAGGGCCAGCTGGAGGAACCTGTCTGCAAAGGTACGGATCAAATCTGGCTGAACACGTGTCGTCATCTCAGCGGGCTATGTCAAACAGCCTCCTCCCTATGCGCTCCTATAAATACTTAGGAAGACCTTGGTAAGAAAGAAAAAGACTTTCCCTATTCTCTATTCTCCACTCTACTCTTTACTACTCTTACTGACTTGGGCGTCGGAGGCTTCTCCCCCGGAAACACATTTCGGGGAGTCTGTAACCCTTGTTTTTCTGAGTTTTGCAGCCACCCTCTCATTAGGAGTCTCTCATTCAGACAACTTCATACCGGAAGTCCTTGCTTCAGGCCACTATGTCACACAATGAAGATGCCAGCAGGCATCAATTGGATTATGGTTCCTTGCCTTTCCATGGCCATCAAGATGTTTGTTCTTGTAGCATTTAGGGGGGGTGAACAATACTGGCCTCTTCCACCTTGCTTTTTGGGGTCCGCCCCCTCCCTCAGTTGAATACTGAATTTGGTGACTCTAACCCTTAGAATGATTGTGGTCAAACTTTGGGCCGCCCATCCCTCGGCTGTCATGTGTTGCTCTGCACTTTGGTAGAATCCTTCGAAGATGTCAAGTGGGTCTTTGGAGAACTCAAAGAAGAGTTGTGAATCCCTCCTAAGTCCCCTGATCATGGCAAGGATGCGGATTTTTGGGCAAAAGTCCGGCACACTGAGGGCTTCTCGTTTGAACCTCTTGACATAGTCCCAAATGGTCACCCCATTTTTTTGGGCTATGTCAAGCATTTTGATAGGCATTTTCACCGTCAGCCTGCTTATGATGAACTGTTGGGTGAAGGCGGTGGACAACTCCTAGAAAACCTATAATGGTTCATGTGGCCAGGGAGTTATACCACATAGTTGCCAGCCTTAACAAGGTGACTTTGAAGCATTTACAGAATGTGGCATCAGTAGCACTGTGCAATACCATGCTTCACCTATACTTCGTCAGATGAGCCTACAGGTGACTATGCCCATCATATGTTTCTATACATCATACTCAGAAGTTACTGGGCATTGGTGCCTCTACAATAGAACGGATGAAGGGGGACTCCTCTCTGGTGAAAGTCTCTGATAGCCTTCACTAGATAGGCTTCCTAGAGACCTGTTTTTGCACCGTTTCCAACTTCTCAAAAATTGTCTCCATCAGGAAGGTAGTACTGTCCTTTCCTCATTGCCTGGCAGTCAAAAGCAATGGAGAATGATGTCTCATTTTCAGTGAGTAACTTCTCTAGCACGGGACAGAGACTTCCTATCTGGGGATGGACTTCGCCGGTGAGGAATTCTGGGCTCCCTTGACTCAGTTCCTGTAGCACGATGTCCCTGGGATGGTCTGTTCCCCATTGAGGACTCATCTTGTGAACCCCCGCTTCTAGAGCTCCGACAAGGTGACTTGTGACTTTTCTCTGCATGTGCGTCTAGAGAGGATTTTCTTCTTGAAGGTGCTTGTGACCATCTTTGGTCAAGCTGTTGTGTTATTTTAGCCATGATAGAGCACTGAAAATTGCCAAGGAAGCCCATTGTAACTACCAGAGGACGCTCATCCTCAGGCAAGGAAGTCTCCGCTGTAGGTTGTTCAGTCATTGGTTAAGTTTCCAGTGCTAACTGGGACCTCGAGAGTCCCTTCTCCTTTCAATGCCAAGTCTCAATAGTAGTGACCTGGGGGTGAGTTCCCATAGAAGCCACCAAATGATGTCCATTGGCATCTTCGTTGTATGACATGCTGGGCTTGAGACAGACTTTTGATGAGAAGGTGTCTTAGGAGCTCCCCGGAATGTGTTTTTGAGGGAGGAGCGTCTAACGCCCAAGTCACTATATGGGGGAGAAGTTGTTTAAGAGTAGAGAATATAAAGGAGAGAGTCCCGTGTCCTTTAGCTAGGAGCCTCCCGAGTATTTATAGGAGGATGGGAGACTAAGGCCATTTTACACAACCTGTTTAGATTAGGACACATGTTTGGCTAGATCTAATCCGTACCTTCGTAGACAAGCATCTCAAGCTAGCCATAGGTAGTTCTAGCCAGAGGGTAAGGGTGTGTGTGAGGCTTCTATGTCAGATATTCCTCAACCGTATTTGTTGTTTCTCTGTAAGACGCCTTCAGTAGAGTGAGACCCCTTTAGGAAGAGACTTCCTGTTAGGGCTACTGGAAAAGGCCCTTTGGATGGGCAAACCATCTTCAAGAGACATTTTCATCTATCGAGGGTGGTAGGTCCAGATTCCCGAGATTAGTAATTACCTCTCTAAGGGAGGTAAAAAGTCTTTGTCCGAAGTCAGGCGTGTTAGGCTTCCAAAGTTGGTCATGTGAATTCCTGAAGGTGCCAAGGAGT
Source organism: Aquilaria agallochum (assembly GCA_000696445.1). Taxonomy (NCBI): domain Eukaryota; kingdom Viridiplantae; phylum Streptophyta; class Magnoliopsida; order Malvales; family Thymelaeaceae; genus Aquilaria; species Aquilaria agallochum. Next base: position 5,844 of record KK906673.1, read on the forward strand.
TCTTTTCTCGGAGTCAACTATATGTATTATCGAGGGTGGTGGAGAGATTCCTCCCAAGTTTGGTGTTATAAAACTCTGAGGTTGGTGTTAGGTTCCTCCAAGGGAGAAGGTTTTTGTCGGTGATAGCCCTTCAGCTATCATTAGGCCGAGCAATTTTCTAGATTTATCTTTATAGATCCTGATGCCTAACACATAGGCTGTACCCAAGTCCTTCATAAAGAAACGTTTCCCTAGCCAAGTCTTTACAAACTACAACATAGGAATGTCATTCCCAATGAGTAATATGTCATCTACATACAACACCAAGAAAACAATAACGCTTCCACTAACCTTCTTGTAGACACAAGGTTCATCTTCAATTTTGATAAACCCAAACACTTCGATTGCTTCATCAAACAAAGACTCCAACTCCGAGAAGCTTGCTTAAGTCCATAAATGGACCTTCGCAACTTGCACACTTTATTGGCATTCTCAGGAATGACAAAACCCTTAGGCTGTGTCATGTACACAACCTCAAGTAGCTTTCTATTTAGGAATGCATTTTTGAAATTCATTTTCCATATCTCATAATCATAGTGTGCAGTAATAGCCAATAAGATTCTGATGGATTTAACCATGGCAACTGCTGAAAAAGTCTCATCATAGTCAATACCATGAATTTGCTAAAAAAATTTTGCAACCAATCATCCCTTAAAGGTAATCACATTACCATCCATGTTGGTTTTCTTCTTGAAAACCCACTTGCACCCTATAGGTTTTACCCCTTTAGGTGGATCAACCAAAGTCTATACTTGGTTTTCATACATGGATTCCATCTCGGACTTCATGGCCATTAGCCACTTCTCAAAGTCAGGACCCAACATAGCTTGTTGGTAGGTTATGGGCTTATCCTAATCCAAGAGCAACACATCACCATTGTGAGTAACGAGAAATCCATATCTCTTAGGCTTATGCCAAATCCTACCAGACCTACGTAGGCTCTATGCTCCAGGAACAGACTCCTAGATCACAACATCTTTTGGTGTCTGTTCAGGTTTGATGTCCCCTTGTTGTTCTTAAATATCTTCAAGTTCTACTTTCCTCCCACTGGTTCCTTTAGAGATAAACTTTTTTTCAAGAAAGACACAGTTTGAGCAACAAACACTTTTTGCTCCAAAGGATTGTAGAAATAGTAACCCTTTGTTTCTTTGGGATACCCAACAAAGTGGCATTGATGAGATTTGGGCCCTAGCTTTTCAAAGGATTGACGTTTCACATAAGCGTCATAGCCCCAAATCTTCATAAAAGACAGACTAGGATGCCTCAAACTCCATATCTCATATGGTGTCTTTTGAACCGATTTAGATGGAACTCAGTTTAGTGTAAAAGCAGTTGTATTTAGAGCATGTCCCCAAAAAGAGTTTGCAAGGTTAGCTTGACTCATCATAGATCGAACCATGTCTAATAGGGTTTGATTTCTCTTTTCAGATCACCATTCCATTGAGGTGTACCAGGTGGAGTGAGTTGTGATACTACACCACACTTCTTTAGATAGTCAAGGACTTCTTGATCCAAGTATGCTCCACCTCGATCTGATTCAAGTACTTTGATAGTCTTCCCAAGTTTATTCTCTACTTCATTCTTGAATTCTTTGAAGTTTTCAAAGGATTCTAACTTGTCTCATGAGATACACATAGCCATATCTACTAAAGTCATCAATAAAGGTAACGAAGTTTTGGAAGCCACCTCTAGCATGTGTAGACATAAGGCCACATACATCACTATATATGAATCCTACTAAGTCATTAGCCCTTTCACTTTGCCCTGTGAATGGGGCTTTGGTCATCTTCCCAACAAACTTGACTCACATGTCTCATGTGATTCAAAATCAAATGAGTCCAAGAGTCCATTATTATGGAGCTTGGATATGTGGGTCTCATTTATATGGCCCAAGTGACAATGCCAGAGATAGGCCAAGTTTGAATCATTCAATCTTACCTTCTTGGTATTTACATTATAGATTGGATTTTCAAGTTCTATAACATATAACCCATTGCTAAGTTGAGCACTACCATAAAAGATTTCATTCAAATAAATAGAACAACATTTTTCCTTTATTATAAATCAAAAACCTTTCTTGTCTAAGCAAGAAACAGAAATAAAATTTCTACTAATAGTAGGCACAAAGTAGCAGTTGTGTAATTCTAAAACTAATCCACTAGGTAAAGTGAGAACATAAGTCCCTATGACTAAGGCAGCAACTCTTGCTCAATTTCCAACACATAGGTCCACTTCACCTTGGGCCAATCTTCTAATTCTACTTAGATCCTGCACATTTGCACAAATGTGAGATCTACATCCAATATCCAATACCCAAGATGAGGAAGTAGAAAAGCTAGCCTCTATAAAAAAAATACCTGAAGTGGAAGTCTTACTTCCCTTCTCCTTAGCAAGTTCTTTAAGATAGAGCTTGCACTTGCACTTCCAGTGTATAGGTTGCTTCCAATGGAAGCACTCCCTTTCCTTTGCCACACTACCAAATGGTTTCAGCGGAGCTGAAGAGGAATTGGCAAGGGACTTTCCTTTAGCTTTGTTCTTCTTCTTGTTCGCTTTTCCCTTTCCTTTGCCCCTTTGTACCATTATAATGGGCTTAGACTTCTTAAGGTTTTGCTCAGCAGTTCTCAATATGTTAAGCAATTCAGGGAGGGACTTGTCAAGTTCATTCATGTTAAAGTTCATGACAAACTAGCTTTCCAGCAATGATTGCAGGAGTACATCAATAGCCAACTCTTTCTAAAGAGAAAATCCCAAACTCTCAAGATTCTCAATATACCCGATCATCTTGAGCACATGAGGACCCACGAGACATCCCTCAAACATTTTGCACTGAAAACAATGCCTTAGGGGTCTCAAACCTCTCATGCCTAGCTTGCTCTTCAAAAAGCATTTTGAGATGTTCAATCATATCGAATGCCCCAATGTTGTCATGTTGCTTCTAAGGCTTAGATTCCATGGTAATAAGCATAAGGAAAGCAACATCCAAAGCATTATAAAAATGTCTCTTGTGAGCATCCCTTTCAGCTCTTGGAGCAGTGGTAGCAAGCTTGTACGGAATGGGCTGCTCTAGGACATAAACCTTTCTATCTTGCTTAAGGACTATCCTCAAATTAAGGTCTTCACAAGCTCCTTCTCCTTCTTGCTTGGCTGCTTTTTTGTTGTCACCTCTTTTGACACACCACCTTGGACAATCCCATAATGTACAATTACATCAATAATAGAAACCTTGAGTTACATTTAAGGGGAATAAGGTAATAAGAGAATGTACAATGAGAATAACAAGAATAAGGCAAAACTCGCAGGCCGTATTTACAAGTACAACCAACAAGGGCTATAACCATGCACCATGCTTCAACCACCAATCAACAAATCATGCCAAATCTCATTCAATAAAAATTCATGCCAATTAGCGCGCGTTGATTAACCATTTTTTATCAATGTGGCACTTCGCATACGGTGGTCCCGCTGGCCTATAAACTAGGGTTTTGCAACTACTGCAAGAATCCTAATCTGTATAGGTATTTCATACCACTCAATCTAGGGTTAATCTTATTAACCAATTTCTGTCATTTCTTCATATATCTCATTTGATGCCCCAAAGCATCTTCGTTTGTTGTCATGTTGACAGGTGGAGAGACTTCCTGAGGAGGCGAGCGCCTGCAGCTCTGGTTTCCCAGCTGGGTGTGCCTGAAAAGCTCAAAGGAGAGGTTAGGAGGTCCCCGGTTTGCTTTTCCGGGGAGGACCCTCCGACGCCCAAGTCAGTTTTCTGAGTGAGAGTGGAGGAAGAACACTAAGGGATCAAGTGTCTTGCCTATTTTGTGTTTTCTCAGAGGGAGGAAAATGCCCCATCCTTTGCCCAGTCCCTTTTCCTAGTATTTATAGGAGTAGATGGTCCGTTCAGATCATGACACGTGTTCGGTCGGATTTGATCTGTGCTTTTGGACCTAGGGGACAGGCAGCCGTTTGCAGCCTCNTTTAGCCCTGGACCCGGACAGGTTGTGTCAGGACTGGGGCGGCTGCGGCGCGTCAGTTCGCCGTTCTGATGTGACGTGTAGGGCTTGTGGGCGACATGTCAGAGGCTCCTTAAATGCTCATACCGTACTCCCGAGGTCCCCTGGGCGAGGTCGCCCTTCGGTGCGTGCACCCTCTTCGGATTCTATCCGTCCTTCGGTGCGAGCACCTCCTTCGGGATCTATCCCATAGTTCTGGGAGTTCCCTTGATGGACACCTTCTTCGGGACTCACACCCATAGTTCGGGGATTCCCTTGTTCAGGTGCTTCTTGTTCGGGGAAGATCCTCTTCGGGGCAGTCAGTTTGGCCCCTCGATGGAGACGGTGTTGTCCTCGGAATTCCTGACGAGCTAACCAAAGTCTCGAGCTCATAGTGTTTGACTTCGCACCTTCCGAGGTCAGTGAAAAGATCCTCTCTTGGGTGACGTCAGACTCCTCGGCCAATATTCTGGCAGGGAGTTACTACCGAGGAGGCAATAGCCTTTGGCTATCACAGACCCCCCTCCGAAAAGCCGAAGTGAGAAACTTCGATTCATCGGTTTTCGGGTCCTGTGGCTGTGATATCTGTGCCGAAGACGCCTTCTTCTGCTTGTAGCGATGGGCAGCATTTTTGCATCCTCGAGGCGCGAGAAGATAGGCTGTCCCTGTACCGAAGATACACCCTCTGCCCGAAGTCACAGGCTGTCTTTTGGTGTCTTCGAGGTAACCTACTTTTTTTGCCTTTATAGGCCTGCTCATGCATCGCGTCCTGCGTCTAGCGGAGTCAGTCTAGGGCGGCGCCTCTAAACTAAACGATGTCAGAGGGCGTGCTCGACGTGATGGACGACATGTGGCACGTTTGCTGCGTGATGGCTGACACTTGGCGCACTTTTATTGGATAATCAATGCACTGAGTACGGCAGGCATGACTTTTCAGGCGCACTTAGCAGTTATGGCGACGCTTCGCCTTCTGAGGGGCACTAATGGCGATGGTTCATCTGGCCTTCTCGGCCTATATATACCAGTCCTGTCATAATCTCTCTTTCTGCTTCTGCTTTTGCTTTCTTTTGCCTTCTAATTGTTTCCCGACTTTCTGCGGCGGTTCTCCTTTTTCAGGCGTCTTTCCGACCACTTTTCATGACGGCTTCCAGAAATCCAGATTCCGGCAAGACCTTTGGTGGGTTTTAGTCCTTTTGCTTTTTTCAAAGCTTCTTCTTTTTGTTTTTCCTTGTTTTTCCCGAACTCGTTTTCATCATGCCTGTTCCCGAGAGTTGGCAACCTCTTCTTTCTCACCCCTGCTGCACTACTCCGGCAAAACTAGCGAAGTGGAAGAAAAAGTTTTTCTTACCCTCTTACTCTATGACGAGGTTGCCTCGTCCGGACCAATTTCCTTTCTCCAACCGGAGTGATGAAATCACTGTTTTCCGAGCCCAACTAAAGGCCGGACTTCGGTATCCCCCCCCGGAGATGGTTAGCGCGTTCTGCGACTTCCATGGCATTGCCGTTAACCAGCTCCCACCGAACTCGTACTGCTATTTTAACGCCTTCCTCTGTATGTGCGGCGTTTTCAAAATAAAACCTCACTTTGTAGTTTTTCTTCAGTACTACAAGCTCTTCGTGGTCCCGAAGGGTGGCTTCTACTTTATGCTACCTCGGGGATCCGGGAGCAAAAAGTATACGTTCACCTTCGCCACCAAAGACAGCTGGCGAGGGTGGCAACAAAAATTCTTTTTCCTGAAGAAGTCGGAGACTTGGTCGCACTTCCCGACCAAGTGGGCTCAGGGGAGGCTCAAGATGGATGTTGTTGACCCGAAGATACTGCTAGACGCCGA
>KK906674.1:0-14037 GCA_000696445.1 Aquilaria agallochum
CCAAAGTAGTTGTAAATGTTTCCATTTCAATCCAAACTTGTTGTGAATGTTTCCATTTCATTCCAAACTAGTTGTGGATGTTTCCATTCATTCCGAACATGTTGTGAATGTTTTCGTTTCATTCCAAACTAGTTGTGAATGTTTCCATTTCATTCCAAACTAGTAGTGAATATTTGAAACCAGTTGTGAGTGTTTCCATTTCATTCCAAACTAGTTCTGAATGTTTCCATTTCATTCCAAACTAGTTCTGAATGTTTCCATTTCATTCCAAACTTGTTGTGAATGTCTCCATTTAATTCCAAATTAGTTGTGGATGCTTCCATTCATTCCAAACTTGTTGTGAACGTTTTCGTTTCATTCCAAACTAGTTGTAAATGTTTCCATTTCAATCCAAACTAGGTGTAAATGTTTCCATTTCACTACAAACTTGTTGTGAATCTATCCATTTCTTTCCAAACTAGTTGTGAATGTTTCCAATTCATTCCAAACTAGTTGTGAATGTTTTCTTTTCATTCCAAACTAACTATGAATGTTTCCATTCAGTCCAAACCTGTTGTGAATGTTTCCATTCAGTCCAAACCTGTTGTGAATGTTTCAATTCATTCCCAACCTGTTGTGAATGTTTCCATTCATTCACAACATGTTGTAAATGTTTATATTTCATTGCAAAACTAGTTCAGAATGTTTCCATTTCTTTCCAAACTAGTTGTGAATGTTTTCATTTCATTCCAAACTAGTTGTAAATGTTTCCATTTCATTCCAAACTTGTTGTGAATGTTTCCATTTCATTCCAAACTAGTTGTGGATTATTTCCATTCATTGCAAACTTGTTGTGAATGTTTTCGTTTCATTCCAAACTAGTTGGGAATGTTTCTATTTCATTCCAAATTAGTTGTGAATATTCGAAACTAGTTGTGAGTGTTTCCATTTCATTCCAAACTAATTGTGAATGTTTGCATTTCATTCCTAACTAGTTGGGAATGTTTCCATTTCATTCCAAACTTGTTGTGAATGTTTCCATTTAATTCCAAACTCGTTGTGGATGCTTCCATTCATTCCAAACTTGTTGTGAACATTTTCGTTTCAGTCTAAACTAGTTGTAAATGTTTCCATTTCATTCCAAACTAGTTGTAATTGTTTCCATTTCACTCCAAACTTGTTGTGAATGTTTCCATTTCCTTCCAAACTTGTTGTGAATCTTTCCATTTCATTCCAAACTAGTTGTGAATGTTTCCTTTTCATTCCAAACTAGTTGTGAATGTTTCCATTGTATTCCAAACTAGTTTCATTTCTTTAGAAACTAGTTGTGAATGTTTCCCTTTCATTCCAAACTTGTTGTGAATGTTTCCATTTCATTCCAAACTAGTTGTAGATGTTTGCATTCATTCCAAACTTGCTGTGAATGTTTCCACTTCATTACAAACTAGTTCTGATTGTTTCCATTTTATTCCGAACTTGTTATAAATGTTTTCATTTCATTCCAAACTAGTTGTGAACTTTTCCATTTCATTCCAAACTTGTTGTGAATGTTTTCATTTCATTCCAAACTTGTTGTGAATGTTTCCATTTCACTCCAAAGCTAGTTCAAAATGTTTCCAATTCCTTCCAAACTAGTTATGAATGTTTCCATTTCATTCCAAACTAGTTGTGAATGTTTCCTTTTCATTCCAAACTTGTTCTGAATGTTTTCATTTCATTCCAAAGTAGTTGTGGATGTTTCAATTCATTCCAAACTTGATGTGAATGTTTTCGTTTCATCCCAAACTAGTTGTGAATGTTTCCATTTCATTCCAAACTAGTTGTGAGTGTGTCCACTTCATTGCAAACTAGTTTTGCATGTTTCCATTTTATTCCAAACTTGTTGTGAATGTTTCAATTTCATTCCAAACTAGTTGTCGATGTTTCCATTCATTCCAGACTTGTTGTAAATGTTTTCGTTTCATTCTAAACTAGTTTTGAATTTTTCCATTTCATTCCAAACTTGTTGTGAATCGTTCCATTTCATTCCAAACTAGTTGTGAATATTTGCATTTCATTAGAAACTAGTTGTGAATATTTCCATTTCATTCCAAACCAGTTGTGTATATTTCCATTCATTCCAAACCTGTTGTTAATGTTTCCATTCCTTCCAAACTTGTTGTGAATGTTTCCATTTCATTCCAAAACTAGTACAGAATGATTCCTTTTCATTCCAAACAAGTTATGAATGTTTCCATTTCATTCTAAACTAGTTGGGAATGTTTCAATTACCAAACTTGTTGTGAATGGTTCCATTTCACTCCAAGCTAGTTGTGGATGTTTCCATTCATTCCGAACTTGTTGTGAATGTTTTCGTTTCATTCCAAACTAGTTGCAAATGTTTCAATTTCATTCCAAACTAGTTGTAAATGTTTCCATTTCACTCCAAACTTGTTGTGAATGTTTCCATTTCTTTCCAAACTAGTTATGAATGTTCCGATTTCATTTCAAACTTGTAATGAATGTTTCCATTTCATTCAAAACTAGTTGTTGATGTTTCCATTCATTCCAGACTTGTTGTGAATGTTTTCGTTTCATTCCAAACTAGTTGTGAATGTTTCCATTTCATTCCAAGCTAGTTGTGAATGTTTCCATTTCATTCAAAATTTGTTGTCAATGTTTCCATTTCATTTCAAACTTGTTGTCAATGTTTCCAATTATTTCCAAACCAGTTGTGGATGTTTCCAATCATTCCGAACTTGTTGTGAATGTTTTCGTTTCGTTCCAAACTAGTTGTTAATGTTTCAATTTCATTCCAAACTAGTTGTGAATGTTTCCACTTCATTAGAAACTAGTTGTGAATCTTTCCATTTCATTCCAAACTTGTTGTGAATGTTTCCATTTCATTGCAAAACTAGTTTAGAATGTTTCCATTTCTTTCCAAACTAGTTGTGAATTTTTCCATTTCATTCCAAACTAGTTGTAAAGGTTTCCATTTCATTGCAAAACTAGTTCAGAATGTTTCCATTTCTTTCCAAACTAGTTGTGAATGTTTCAATTTCATTCCAAACTAGTTGTAAATGTTTCCATTCCACTCCAAAACTTGTTGTGAATGTTTCCATTTCTTTCCAAACACGTTGTGAATGTTTCCATTTCATTCCAAACACGTTGTGAATGTTTCCATTTCATTCCAAACACGTTGTGAATGTTTCCATTTCATTCCAAACTTGTTGTGAATGTTTCCATTTAATTCCAAACTAGTTGTTGATGCTTCCATTCACTCCAAACTTGTTGTGAACATTTTTGTTTCATTCCAAACTAGTTGTAAATGTTTCCATTTCATTCCAAACTAGTTGTAATTGTTTCCATTTCACTCCAAACTTGTTGTCAATGTTTCCATTTCCTTCCAAACTTGTTGTGAATGATTCCATTTCATTCCAAAGTAGTTGTGAATGTTTCCTTTTCATTCCAAACTAGTTGTGAATGTTTCCATTGTATTCCAAACTAGTTTCATTTCATTAGAAACTAGTTGTGAATGTTATAAATGCTTTTATTTCATTCCAAACTAGTTGTGAACTTTTCCATTTCATTCCAAACTTGTTGGGAATGTTTTCATTTCTTTCCAAACTTGTTGTGAATGTTTCCGTTTCATTCCAAACTAGTTGTGAATGTTTCAATTTCATTCCAAACTAGTTGTGAATGTTTCCTTTTCATTCCAAACTTGTTGTGAATGTTTCCATTTCACTCCAAAACTAGTTCAAAATGTTTCCATTTCCTTCCAAACTAGTTGTGAATGTTTCCGTTTCATTCCAAACTAGTTGTGAATGTTTCCTTTTCATTCCAAACTTGTTCTGAATGTTTCCATTTCATTCCAAAGTAGTTGGGGATGTTTCCATTCATTCCAAACTTGATGTGAATGTTTTCGTTTCACTCCAAACTAGTTGTGAATGTTTCCATTTCATTCCAAACTAGTTGTGAATATTCCAAACTAGTTGTGAGTGTGTCCATTTCACTGCAAACTAGTTGTGCATGTTTCCATTTCATTCCAAACTTGTTGTGAATGTTTCAATTTCATTCCAAACTAGTTGTGGATGTTTCCATTCATTCTAGACTTGTTGTAAATGTTTTCGTTCCATTCCAAACTAGTTTAAAATTTTTCCATTTCATTCCAAACTTGTTGTGAATCTTTCCATTTCATTCCAAACTAGTTGTGAATATTTGCATTTCATTAGAAACTAGTTGTGAATATTTCCATTTCATTCCAAACTAGTTGGGAATGTTTCCATTTCATTCCAAACTAGTTGTGTATATTTCCATTCATTCCAAACCTGTTGTGAATGTTTCCATTCCTTCCAAACTTGTTGTGAATATTTCCATTTCATTCCAAAACTAGTTCAGAATGATTCCTTTTCTTTCCAAACTAGTTATTAATGTTTCCATTTCATTCTAAACTAGTTGGGAATGTTTCAATTACCAAACTTGTTGTGAATGGTTCCATTTCACTCCAAGCTAGTTGTGGATGTTTCCATTCATTCCGAACTTGTTGTGAATGTTTTCGTTTCATTCCAAACTAGTTGCAAATGTTTCAATTTCATTCCAAACTAGTTGTAAATGTTTCCATTTCACTCCAAACTTGTTGTGAATGTGTCCATTTCTTTCCAAACTAGTTGTGAATGTTTCCATTTCATTCCAAACTAGTTGTAAATGTTTCCTTGTCATTCCAAACTAGTTGTGAATGTTTCCATATCATTCCAAACTAGTTGTGGATGCTTCCATTCATTCCAAACTTGTTGCGAATATTTTCGTTTCATTCCAAACTAGTTGTGAATGTTTCCATTTCATTGTAAGCTAGTTGTGAATGTTTCCACTTCATTCCAAACATGTTGTGAATATTTCCATTTCATTCTAAACTTGTTGTTTCCATTTCATTAGAAACTAGTTGTGATTCTTTCCACTTCATTCCAAACTTGTTGTGAATGTTTCCATTTCATTCCAAACTAGTTGTGGATATTTCCATTAATTCCAAACCAGATGTGGATATTTTCGTTTCATTCCAACTTGTTGTGCATGTTTCCGTTTCATTCCAAACTAGATGTGAAAGTTTCCATTTAATTCCAAACTAGTTGTTAATGTTTCCATTTCACTCGAAACCTGTTGTGAATGTTTCCATTTCTTTCCAAACTTGTTGTGAATGTTTCCACTTCATTTGAAACTTGTTGTGAATGTTTCCATTTCATTCAAAACTAGTTGTGGATGTTTCCATTCGTTCCAAACTTGTTGCGAATGTTTTCGTTTCATTCGAAACTAGTTGTGAATGTTTCCATTTCATTCCAAGCTAGTTGTGAATGTTTCCATTTCATTCCAAATTTGTTGCCAATGTTTCCATTTCATTTCAAACTTGTTGTGAATGTTTCCAATTCATTCCAAACTAGTTGTGGATGTTTCCATTCATTCCGAACTTATTGTGAATGTTTTCGTTCCATTCCAAACTAGTTGTTAATGTTTCCATTTCATTCCAAACTAGTTGTGATTGTTTCCATTTCACTCCAAACTTGTTGTGAATGTTTCCATTTCATTAGAAATTAGTTGTGAATCTTTCCATTTCATTCCAAACTTGTTGTGAATGTTTCCATTTCATTCCAAACTAGTTGTGGATGTTTCCATTTCATTCCAAACTTGTTGTGAAGGTTTCCATTTCGTTCCAAACTAGTTGTGGATGCTTTCATTCACTCCAAACTTGTTGCAAATGTTTTCATTTCATTCCAAACTAGTTGTGAATTTTTCCATTTCATTGCAAGCCAGTTGTGAATGTTTCCGTTTCATTGCAAGCTAGTTGTGAATATTTCCATTTCATTCCAAACATGTTGTGAACGTTTCAATTTGATTCCAAACTCGTTGTGAATGTTACCATTTCATTCCAAACTAGTTGTGGATGCATCCATTCATTCCAAACTTGTTGCGAATGTTTTCGTTTCATTCCAAACGTGTAGTGAATGTTTCCATTCCAATCCAAACAAGTTGTGAATGTTTCCTTTTCATTAGAAACTAGTTGTGAATCTTTCCACTTCATTCCAAACTTGTTGTGAATGTTTCCATTTCATTCCAAACTAGTTGTGGATGTTTCCATTCATTCTAAACCAGATGTGGATGTTTTCGTTTCATTCCAAACTAGTTGTGAATGTTTCCGTTTCATTCCAAACTAGATGTGAATGTTTCCATTTCATTCCAAACTAGTTGTGAATGTTTCCATTTCACTCGAAACTTGTTGTGAATGTTTCCATTTCTTTCCAATCTTGTTGTGAATGTTTCCATTTCATTCCAAACTTGTTGTGAATGTTTCCATTTCATTCGAAACTAGTTGTGGATGTTTCCTTTTGTTCCGAACTTGTTGCGAATGTTTTCGTTTCATTCTAAACTAGTTGTGACTCTTTCCATTTCATTCCAAACTAGTTGTGAATGTTTCCATTTCACTCCAAACTTGTTGTGAATGTTTCCATTTCATTCCAAACTAGATGTGGATGTTTCCATTCGATCCGAACTTGATACGAATGTTTTCGTTTCATTCTAAACTAGTTGTGAATGTTTCCATTTCTTTCCAAACTAGTTGTGAATATTTCCATTTCACTCCAAACTTGTTGTGAATGTTTCCATTTCATTAGAAACTAGTTGTGAATCTTTCCATTTCTTTCCAAACTTGTTGTGAATGTTTCGATTTCATTCCTAACTAGTTGTGGATGTTTCCACTTCATTCCAAACTTGTTGTGAATATTTCCATTTCATTCCAAACTAGTTGTGGATGTTTCCATTCGTGCCGAACTTGTTATGAATATTTTCGATTCATTTGAAACTAGTTGTGAATATTTCCATTTTATTCGAAACTAGTTGTGAATGTTTCCATTTCATTCCAAACTTGTTGTGAATGTTTCCATTTAATTCCAAACTAGTTGTGGATGTTTCCATTTAATTCCAAACTTGTTGTGGATGTTTCCATTTAATTCCAAACTTGTTGTGAATGTTTCCATTCAATTCCAAACTAGTTGTGGATGTTTCCATTTAATTCCAAACTTGTAGTGAATGTTTCCATTTCATTCCAAACTTGTTGTGAATGTTTCCATTTCATTCCAAACTAGTTGTGGATGTTTCCATTCAGTCCAAACTAGTTGTGAATGTTTCCATTCATTCCAAACTTGTTGTGAATGTTTCCATTTCATTGCAAAACTAGTTCAAAATGTTTCCATTTCTTTCCAAACTAGTTGTGAATGTTTTCATTTGATTCCAAACTAGTTGTGGATGTTTCCATTCATTCTGAAGTTGTTGTAAATGTTTTCGTTTTATTCCAAACTAGTTGTGAATGTTTCCATTTCATTCCATACTAGTTGTGAATATTCGAAACTAGTTGTGAGTGTTTCCATTTCATTCCAAACTAGTTGTGAATGTTTCCATTCATTCCAAACTAGTTGTGGATGTTTCCATTCATTCTGAAGTTGTTGTAAATGTTTTCGTTTTATTCCAAACTAGTTGTGAATGTTTCCATTTCATTCCAAACTTGTTGTGAATGTTTCCATTTAATTCCAAACTAGTTGTGGATGCTTCTATTCATTCCAAACTTGTTGTGAACGTTTTCGTTTCATTCCAAACCAGTTGTAAATGTTTCCATTTCATTCCAAACTAGGTGTAAATGTTTCCAATTCACTCCAAACTTGTTGTGAATGTTTCCATTTCTTTCCAAACCAGTTGTGAATGTTTCCATTTCATTCCAAACTAGTTGTGAATGTTTCCTTTTCATTCCAGACTAGCTGTGAATGTTTCCATTTCATTCCAAACTAGTTGTGGATGTTTCCATTCAGTCCAAACCTGTTGTGAATGTTTCCATTTCATTGCAAAACTAGTTCAGAATGTTTCCATTTCTTTCCAAACTAGTTGTGAATGTTTCAATTTCATTCCAAACTAGTGGTAAATGTTTCCATTTCATTCCAAACTTGTTGTGAGTGTTTCCATTTCATTCCAAACTAGTTGTGGATTATTTCCGTTCATTGCAAACTTGTTGTGAATGTTTTAGTTTCATTCGAAACTAGTTGTGAATGTTTTTATTTAATTCCAAACTAGTTGTGAATATTTGAAACTAGTTGTGAGTGTTTCCATTTCCTTCCAAACTAGTTGTGAATGTTTTCATTTCATTCCAAACTAGTTGTGAATGTTTCCCTTTCATTCCAAACTTGTTGTGAATGTTTCCATTTAATTCCAAACTAGTTGTGGATGCTTCAATTCAGTCCAAACTTGTTGTGAACATTTTTGTTTCATTCCAAACTAGTTGTAAATGTTTCCATTTCATTCCAAACTAGTTGTAATTGTTTCCATTTCACTCCAAACTAGTTGTGAATGTTTCTATTTCATTCCAAACTTGTTGTGAATGTTTCCAATTCATTCCAAACTAGTTGTGGATGTTGCCATTCATTCCAAACTTGCTATGAATGTTTCCACTTCATTCCAAACTAGTTCTGATTGTTTCCATTTTACTCCAAACTTGTTATAAACTTTTTCATTTCATTCCAAACTAGTTGTGAACTTTTCCATTTCATTCCAAACTTGTTGTGAATGTTTTCATTTCATTCCAAACTTGTTGTGAATGTTTATATTTCAATGCAAACTTGTTGTGAATGTTTCCATTTAATTCTAAACTAGCTATGGATGCTTCCATTCAATCCAAACTTGTTGTGAAGATTTTCGTTTCATTCCATAGTAGTTGTAAATGTTTCCATTTCATTCCAAACTAGTTGTAATTGTTTCAATTTCACTCCAAACTTGTTGTGAATGTTTCCATTTGTTTCCAAACTTGTTGTGAATGTTTCCATTTCATTCCAAACTAGTTGTGAATGTTTCCTTTTCATTCCAATCTAGTTGTGAATGTTTCCATTTCTTTAGAAACTAGTTGTGAATGTTTCCATTTCATTCCAAACTTGTTGTGAATGTTTCCATTTCATTCCAAACAAGTTGTGGATGTTGCCATTCATTCCAAACTTGCTGTGTATCTTTGCACTTGATTCCAAACTAGTTCTGATTGTTTCCATTTTATTCCAAACTTGTTGTGAATGTTTTCATTTCATTCCAAACTTGTTGTGAATGTTTCAATTTCATTCCAAACTAGTTGTGCATGTTTCCAGTCGTTCCAGACTTGTTGTAAATGTTTTCATTTCATTCCAAACTAGTTTTAAATTTTTCCATTTAATTCCAAACTTGTTGTGAATCTTTCCATTTCATTCCAAACTAGTTGTAAATGTTTCCATTTCGTTCCAAACTAGTTGTGATTGTTTCCATTTCATTCCAAACTAGTTGTGTATATTTCCATTCATTCCAGACCTGTTGTGAATGTTTCCATTCCTTCCAAACTTGTTGTGAATGTTTCCATTTCATTCCAAAACTAGTTCAGAATGTTTCCTTTTCTTTCCAAACTAGTTGTGAATATTTCCAATTCATTCTAAACAAGTTGGGAATGTTTCAATTACCAAACTTGTTGTGAATGGTTCCATTTAACTCCAAGCTAGTTGTGGATGTTTCCATTCATTCCGAACTTGTTGTGAATGTTTTCGTTTCATTCCAAACTAGTTGCAAATGTTTCAATTTCATTCCAAACTAGTTGTAAATGTTTCCATTTCATTCCAAACTTGTTGTGAATGTTTCCATTTCATTCCAAACTAGTTGTGAATGTTTCCATTTCATTCCAAACTAGTTGTGGATGTTTCCATTCATTCCAAACATGTTGTGAATGTTTCCATTTCACTGCAAAACTAGTTCAGAATGTTTCCATTTATTTCCAAACTAGTTGTGAATGTTTCCATTTCATTCCAAACTAGTTATGAATATTCAAAACTAGTTGTGAGTGTTTCCATTTCATTCAAAACTAGTTGTGAATATTTCCATTTCATTCCAACCTTACTGTGAATGTTTCCATTTAATTCCAAACTAGTTGTGGATGCTTCCATTCATTCCAAACTTATTGTGAACGTTTTTGTTTCATTCCAAACTAGTTGTGAATGTTTCCATTTCATTCCAAACTAGTCGTGAATGTTTCCATTTCACTCCAAACTTGTTCTAAATGTTTCCATTTCTTTTGCAAGCTAGTTGTGAATGTTTCCATTTCATTCCAAAGTAGTTGTGAATGTTTCCTTTTCATTCCAAACTAGTTGTGAATGTTTCCATTTCATTCCAAACCAGTTGTGAATGTTTCCATTTCATTAGAAACTAGTTGCGAATGGTTCCATTTCATTAGAAACTAGTTGCGAATGGTTCCATTTCATTCCAAACTTGTTGTGAATGTTTCCATTTCATTCCAAACTAGTTGTGGATGTTGCCATTCATTCCAAACCTCCTGTGAATGTTTCCACTTCATTCCAAACTAGTTCTGAATGTTTCCATTTAATTCCAAACTTGTTATACATGTTTTCATTTCATTCCAAACTAGTTGTGAACTATTCCTTTTCATTCTAAACTTGTTGTGAATGTTTTCATTTCATTCCGAACTTGTTATTAATGTTTCCATTTCATTCCAAACTTGTTGTGAATGTTTCCATTTCACTCGAAAACTAGTTCAGAATGTTTCCATTTCTTTCCAAACTAGTTGTGAAAGTTTCCATTTCATTCCAAACTAGTTGTGAATGTTTCCTTTTCATTCCAAACTTGTTCTGAATGTTTCCATTTCATTCCAAAGTAGATGTGGATGTTTCCATTCAGTCCAAACTTGACGTGAATGTTTTCGTTCCATTACAAACTAGTTGTGAATGTTTCCATTTCATTCCAAACAAGTTGTGAATATTCCAAACTAGTTGTGAGTGTTTCCATTTCATTCCAAACTAGTTGTGAATGTTTCCATTTCATTCCAAACTTTTTGTGAAAGTTTCCATTTCATTCCAAACTAGTTGTAAATGTTTTCGTTTCATTACAAAGTAGTGGTGAATTTTTCCACTTCATTCCAAACTTGTTGCGAATGTTTCCATTTCATTCCAAACTAGTTGTGAATGTTTGCATTTCATTGGAAACTAGTTGTGAATGTTTCCAATTCATTCCAAACTTGTTGTGAATGTTTCGATTCCCTCCAAAGTTGTTGTGAATGTTTCCAATTTAGTCCAAAACTAGTACAGAATGTTTCCATTTCTTTCCAAACTAGTTGTGAATGTTTCCATTTCATTCCAAACAAGTTGGGAATGTTTCCTTTTCATTCCAAACTTGTTGTGAATGTTTCCACTTCAATCCAAACTAGTTGTGGATGTTTCCATTCATTCTGAACTTGTTGTGAATGTTTTCGTTTCATTCCAAACTAGTTGTGAATGTTTCCATTTCATTCAAAACTAGTTGTGAATGTTTCCTTTTCATTCCAAACTTGTTCTGAATGTTTCCATTTCATTCCAAAGTAGATGTGGATGTTTCCATTCATTCCAAACTTGACGTGAATGTTTTCGTTTCATTCCAAACTAGTTGTGAATGTTTCCATTTCATTTCAAACTAGTTGTGAATATTCGAAACTAGTTGTGAGTGTTTCCATTTCATTCCAAACTAGTTGTGAATGTTTCCATTTCATTCCAAACTTGTTGTGAATGTTTCCATTTCTTTCCAAGCCAGTCGTGAATGTTTCCATTTCATTCCAAACTAGTTGTGAATGTTTCATTTTCATTCCAAACTAGTTTTGAGTGTTTCCATTTCAATCCAAACTGGTTGTGAATGTTTCCATTTCATTATAAACTAGTGGTGAATGTTTCCATTTCTAAACACACTTATTGTGAATGTTTCCATTTTATTCCAAACTAGTTGTGGATGTTGCCATCTATTCCAAACTTGTTGTGAATGTTTCCTTTTCATTCCAAACTAGTTCTGAATGTTCCGATTTTATTCCAAACTTGTTGTAAGTGTTTTCATTTCATTCCAAAGTAGTTGTGAAGTTTTCCATTTCATTCCAAACTTGTTGTGAATGTTTTCATTTCATTCCAAACTTGTTGTGAATGTTTCCATTTCATTCCAAACTTGTTGTGAATGTTTTCATTTCATTCCAAACTTGTTGTGAATGTTTCCATTTCATTCGAAACTTGTTGTGAATGCTTCCATTTAATTCCAAACTAGTTGTGGATGCTTCCATTCATTCCAAACTTGTTACGAATGTTTTCGTTTCATTCCAAACTAGCTGTGAATATTTCCGTTTCATTCCAAAGAAGTTGTGAATGTTTCCTTTTCTCTCAAAACTTGTGGTGAATGTTTCCATTTCTTTCCAAACTAGTTCTGAATGTTTCCATTTCATTCCAAACTTGTTGTGAATGTTTCCTTTTCATTCCAAACTAGTTGTGATTGTTTCCATTTATTTCCAAACTAGTTGTGGATGTTTCCATTCATTCCAAACTAGTTGTGAATGTTTTTGTTTCATTCCAAACTAGTTGTGAATGTTTCCATTTCAGTCCAAACTAGTTGTGGATGTTTGCATTCATTCCAAACTAGCTATGGATGTTTTCATTCGATCCAAACTAGTTGTGAGTGTTTCGATTTCTTTTCAAATTTGTTGTGAATGTTTCCATTTAATTCCAGACAAGTTGTGGATGCTTTCATTCATTCCAAACTTGTTGTGAAAGTGTTCGTTTCATTCCAAAGAAGTTGTGAATGTTTCCTTTTCTCTCAAAACTTGTGGTGAATGTTTCCATTTCTTTCCAAACTAGTTCTGAATGTTTCCATTTCATTCCAAACTTGTTGTGATTGTTTCCTTTTCATTCCAAACTAGTTGTGAATGTTTCCATTTAATTCCAAACTAGTTGTGGATGTTTCCATTCATTCCAAAATAGTTGTGAATGTTTTCGGTTCATTCCAAACTAGTTGTGAATGTTTTCATTTCATTCCAAACTAGGTGTGAATGTTTCCATTTCATTCCAAACCCGTTGTGAATGTTTCCATTTCATTCCAAACTTGTTGTTAATGTTTCCATTTCGTTCCAAACTAGTTGTGGATGTTTCGATTCATTCCGAACTTGTTGTGAATGTTTTCGTTTCATTCCAAACTAGTTGGGAATGTTTCCATTTCATTCCAAACTTGTTGTGAATGTTTCCATTTCACTCGAAACTTGTTGTGAATTCTTCCATTTCTTTCCAAACTAGTTGTGAATGTTCCTATTTCATTCCAAACTAGTTGTGAATGTGTCCTTTTCATTTCAAACTAGTTGTGAATGTTTCTATTTCATTACAAACTAGTTGTGAATGTTTCCATTTCTTAGGTTTGATCAACACTTACAAAGGTAAAGTAAGGTTACTAGTTGTGAATGTTTCCTTTTCATTCCAAACTAGTTGTGAATTTTTCCATTTAATTCCAAACTAGTTGTGGATGTTTCCATTCATTCCAAACTAGTTGTGAATGTTTTCGTGTCATTCCAAACTAGTTGTGAATGTTTCCATTTCTGTCCAAACTAGTTATGGATGTTTCCATTCATTCCAAACTAGATGTGGCTGTTTTCATTTCATTCCAAACTTGTTGTGCATGTTTCCGTTTCATTCCAAACTAGATGTGAATGTTTTCATTTTATTCCAAACTAGTTGTGAACGTTTCAATTTCACTCCAAACTTGTGGTGAATGTTTCCATTTCATTCCAAACTTGTTGTGAATGTTTCCATTTCATCCCAAACTGTTTGTGAATGTTTTCATTTCATTCCAAACTTGTTGCGAATGTTTCCATTTCCATCCAAACTAGTTGTGAACGTTTCCATTTCAATCCGAACTTGTTGTGAATGCTTCCATTTCATTCCAAATGAGTTGTGGATGTTTCCATTCATTCGAAACTTGTTGTGAATGTTTTCGTTTCATTCTAAACTATTTGTTAATGTTTCCATTTCATTCCAAACTAGTTGTGAATGTTTCCATTTCATTCCAAACTTGTCGTGAATGCTTTCATTTCATTCCAAACTAGTTGTGGATGTTTCCATTCATTCCAAACTTGTTGTGAATGTTTTTGTTTCATTCTAAACTAGTTGTTAATGTTTCCATTTCATTCCAAACTAGTTGTGAATGTTTCCATTTCATTCCAAACTTGTTGTGAATGTTTCCATTTCATTCCAAACT
>KK906676.1:9584-23827 GCA_000696445.1 Aquilaria agallochum
ACCTTTTAGGTAGACGAGCAAGGACTTCTCCCAGGGTGACACCATTTCTTCGGGGTGTTCTTACTCTTCCGAAGTTGGTTCATTCGTCCCCTGATGATGAGGCGATACAGTAACTTTCCGAGGTTGGTGCGATGGGTCTTCCGAGGTCAGATATGTCAGGCGTTTGGCCCCTCCTCCGAAGTTAGTGGCCAAGATCATGGCACTTCGGCCATCATAAGGGAAGAGGATGGTGGAGACAACAGTGAAGACAAAGCTCCTAACAACCAATTAAGAGAAGAAGGTCAGGAAATGGATGAGATAATACGGCTTCAAAACCAAATCATTCAACCATTTCATCAAATAGAAAATACCCCTTCTTAGTCTAGTGCTCCATGGAGCTTCACCAAGAGTCCAAACCCACCCTTTTTTAAAATATCAAAGGTTGATCATAAGCTGCCTCTCTTCCAAAACTAATAGGTCATTTAAAGAAAATTCGATCCACTGAAGCAGGTTAGATTGGAGCTCTACTAGAGTGGGGATTCATCCACATCCCTACCAACTATTTAAAGGTTTATAGGAAGTTGACTATGACAGGTGAACAGATCATGAAAGGGCACCTAGTTTAATATATTTATGTAATGTTTGTAGAGGAGGCTTACGCAGACAAGATAAAGAGGAATGAGACAGTGAATCTATGGCATGCTTGATTAGGGCATGTAAGCAACAAAAAGCAAAGTGGTGATGTCAAAGTATGTGTTAAAAAGACTTGGCCTAAATCCGTTTTTGGCCCTTCAACTTGACAGACCCGAACACTTAAGCCCCTCAACTTGGAATTGGTGAAACTTGGCCCATAAACTCACTAACTCAGGACATATTAGCCCTTTTTTTCCATCATGTGATCATCACGTGATGTTTATTAACTTGATGCCGCTCACACAATTTGCTTCTAATGAAATCGAGGGTGGGAGGTAGTGGCTTGTTAGCATGTAAATGAAGAACATAAAGCAATGAAGGAGGGCAAAACGAGTAAGAAAAGAAGAAAAGAGTCAGACTTTCAACAGAAGTAAAAAACGTGGTCCAAATTGCAGAGATAGCAACGTGAAAATTGCAAAAACTCTCGAAGGTTGTTTACGGTGTACCTAGTGAATGGTGAAGAGGTAAAAGGTTATATAATTAATTTATGCAATTAAAACTCTTGGTCTTAGAACATGTTTTGTTAATTAATTAAGTGCATTTGTTGGAGGAAAATAATTAATAAATCATTAATGTTTGCTTGGCTGAAACATTCGGTAATTGAATATTGATGATGCTAGGTGGAAAAAGTAATTTTGTTATTTTGTCTTATATGTCTTATTATGTTTATACCAAAACTAATTGTTTTGTTTGCTTTATGGGTTGGCTTGCAGATGAATAACATTATCTTAAGAATTTACTATAATGGTACAATGTTAAAGCATCCAGCTATGAGATACATTGGGTATAAGGTATTTCAGGAAAAAAAAATTGATAAAGATTTGGTGACATATTGGGTTTTGAATACATATTGAAGGAAGTCAGTTACAGTCTTAGTGATGTGAAGAAGTTATTCTATAGAATGCTTAGTCTAACTCTTGATGTGGGACTAAAAGAGTTATTGATGCAAATGCTATGGACATGGTAGTTTGTGCTCTCTTAGGTGGGCATGTGGAGGTTTATGTGGAACATGCCAAAGATATGAGTCTCATGGGCAATAATGACATTTTGTGTAAGGGTCATCCTAGTGATATAAATGCTCCACTTTTTCACAACTTTGTTGAAGCAACACAAACACAGCAAGTTGCCTGTTTTGGTCACAGTTATGAAAAGTTTGTTGGTATTTCAAAAAATAAAATGTAACCAGTTTGCAAGAAAAGAAAAATGGTGTTGAAGTCATGAATTAAGCAACTGCCTAGCAAAAAAATAGCAACAAACAGAGTACAATGTAGACATTAAAAGACCAAGTCTTCAACAATAAAGTAACCTCTTCCTTCTACATCGCATTGATCTTCTCAACATTCAGCAATCTTCTTGACCAATTTAGCCATCTCCTTGCCCATGTCATTTTCTTCATGCAAGCTCCAAAGGCATTCTGTCAACACTCCTCATTGTCTTTAGAGTTGCAAACTCCATGTTTTTGTCTTAAATACTCGAACTGGGCTGTAGGCAGTGCTTTGGTGAAAATATCTGCAACTTGTTCTGGTGTTTAACAATAAAAAAGCTTTACTTCTCTTTCTTTCTGTACTTCTCTCAAAAAGTATAATTTTAGCTTAAAGTGTTTCATTTTGCCATGAAACACAGGGTCATTAGCAATCAAAATTGCCGCTTGATTGTCCACAAAAATCTATGTTCCTGCCTCTTATTCCTCATGAAGATCTATGATGAGTTTCCTAATCCAAAAAGCTTGTTTTCCCGCCATATTTATAGCCACATATTCAACTTTATCAGTGGATTGAGCAACAAAATCTTGTTTCTTTGAACACTGTTGACACCCAATTTTCGTCCGGTTGTTTTTTTTAAAAAATTTTAAAAAAAAAAATTAAAAAAATTAAATAAAAAATAATTTTATTATTATTATTATTATTATTATTATTATTATTACTAAAAAATTTTTATTAGTTTAAAATATNCAGGGTCATTAGCAATCAAAATTGCCGCTTGATTGTCCACAAAAATCTATGTTCCTGCCTCTTATTCCTCATGAAGATCTGTGATGAGTTTCCTAATCCAAAAAGCTTGTTTTCCCGCCATATTTATAGCCACATATTCAACTTTAGCAGTGGATTGAGCAACAAAATCTTGTTTCTTTGAACACCAAGAGAAAACACCTATGCTAAGACTGAAGCAATAGCTTGAAGTATTTCTCATATCATCAATACATCCGGCTGAATCATTATTAGAATAACCATGTGGAGTGTAGTGTTCAATGTAACCAAACATCAAACCATAACCAACTGTGCCCTTAATGTATCTCACTATTCTCTTTGCTGCTTATAAATGTAGTGTACTTAGACAATGTAAATACCTGGACAACACAATTACTGCTTGCATGATGTCAGGTCTTGTTGTAGTTAGATATATAAGGCAACCAATAAGGCTTCTATAAACTGGTTCATCAACCTTTTTGAAACCATCTTCTTTACACAGCTTCTCCTTAGGATTCATAGGTGCGGAGGTGGACTAAACCCTTCCATCTTGAACTTTTTCAGAATTACAAGTGCATATTTGTGTTGGCTTACAAATATTGCATGTTGTCTTTATTTCACTTTCATGCCCAAGAAATATGACATCTCACCAAGATCAATCATCTAAAAAATCTCATTCATGCTTCTTTTAAACCAAATGATCAAGTCCTTACTGTTTCCTATGACCAGCAGATCATCAACATATATATAAAGAAACAACAAGAACATTAGTATTAGTGTTTCTAACATATCAAGTAAATTCAGTAAGGCTTCATTTGAAGCCTAAGTCCATCAGATGTGCATCTATCTTGCTATACCAAGCCCTTGGGCCTTGCTTTAGGCCATATAAGGCCTTCTTCAACTGATACACTTTGTCTTATTGACCTTGAACAACAAAACCCTCAAGTTGTTCGACAAAGATTTCTTCAGTTAGGTAGCCATTTAGAAAAGCTAACTTGATGTCCATTTCATGTATTGTCCATCCTTTTTGTGCTGACAATGCCATGAGTAACCTAACTGTATCAAGTCTTGCTACAAAAGCAAACATTTCTGAGAAATCTACTCTAAAGATTTGAGCATAACCTTTTACCACAAGTCTTACTTTGTATCTATTTATAGAACCTCATTATTTTGCTTGGTTTTATAAACCCACTTCACTCCTATAGCTCTTTTGTGGTTTAGCTTGTCCACAAGCTCTTAGGTTTGTTTTTTTCCGATCATCTTTAGCTCTTTCTTCATTTCATCCACCCATTTTGGTTCAAGAGCTGTAGCTTCATATCCAGCAGGCTCCATGATAGCTACATTACATCTTTCATAGATCTCTGTAAGGGATCTAGTTTCTCTCACTGGAGGATCATTAACTTCTTCAATCTCTTTCTCAAAGGAAAGCTGCTTCTCTTTGAGCTCCTATTTGTTCCAATTTTAGTTATCAGTTTCAAAAAACTGGACATTTCTAGTGATAATTAACTTGTTACTTTAAAGGAGATAGATCTTATAGGCTTTTGACATTGTGCTATAGCCCACAAAAATCCCTGCAATTGCTTTCTTGTCACGCTTAACTCTTTTGACTTAAGGAACATAGCAAAAACACAAGCAACCAAAAGCTTTTAGATTGAGAATTTTGGGCTAGCTGCCATACCATGCCTCAAATGGAATTTTTTGCTTCACTGCTTTAGTTGGGAGCCTATTTAACAAGAACACTGCTGTGCTAGCTACTTCAGCCCAGAATTTCTAAGGCAAATCCTTGTCATATAAGAGACATCTGGTCATCTCCATTATGGTTATATTCTTTCTTTCTACAACCTCATTTTGTTGTAGAGTGTAAGGGGATGTAAGTTGATGTTGAATTCTAGCTTCTGCATAAACTTTATTGAACTGTGCAGAAGTGTACTCCCCTCCATTATCAGACTTGATAGTTAACAATTCACAACTGCTTTGGGTTTCAACCCAGGCCTTGAGCTTCCAAAACATATTAACAACCTCAATTTTTTTTTCATGAAGTAAATCCAACACATTCTTGTATAGTCATCTATAAAGGTAACATAGTACTTACTTCCATTTAGATATGGAATTTTAAAGGGTCCTCTGACATCTATATGCACCAGTTAAAGCAAACTTGAAGCTCTCCATACTAATTTTTGTGGAAATAGAAGCCTGGCTTGCTTTCCATATTGGCATGCTATACACATAGGCAGTTCCTCTTCTAGTTCAAGTAGTCCTTCCACCATGCCATTTATTTTCATGCATTGGATGGCATTGTGATGGAAATGTCACATCCTTCTATGGCACAAAAGAGTCTCAGATTCTGTTTTGAGTGTGCCAACTTGTTGCTCATGCAAGAAATCCATCACAAAGCTCTTGTATTGCATTTTGACTCTAAAAACCTCCTCGTTTGTTGCATATTTGATTATGCAACACTTGTCTTTAAAGAAAATCTTGAATCCCTTCTCAAGCAACTGCCCAACACTCAAGAGATTTTGATTTATATCAGGTACATATAACACATCAAAAATGGTTTTTGAACTTGACTGTCCATTTATAGTAACTGTCCTTTTGCCTTTGACTTCTATTTATTCCCCATTTCCAATCCTAACTTTAGAAGTGGCTTGCTTGTCAAGCTCCCTGAAAAGCTTAAGATCAAATGTCATGTGGTTGGTGCATCCACTATCAATCAACTAATTTTCTGCTAAGTTGACAATAGAGAGGCAAGATGCAGTGAAAAGCTGCTCCTCCTCAAACTGAGCTTTAGCTTGCTTTGCTTGTCCCATAGGAGCTTTGCATATCTTCTCTATGTGACCCAATTGACCACATTTATTGCATTTTTTTTCAAGCCTCTACCAGCATCTCTCTGGTGCATGATTTGTCTTCTTACAATGAAAGCAAGAAAAGGGTTTTGGCCTTAAGTTGGTGATTGCTTTGTTTTTGCTCATTTACTTGCTGCTGTATGCCCCCTTTTTCTTCTTGTCAGGTTTGGTAGTTGTGTTTTGTGTCCTAACTTTAAAAGTACCTTCAACAAATCCTTCCTTTTTCATGAGCCTTCTTTGTTCTTGAGCCTGCAGTGCACTTAACAGCTTTGCCAAAATGATGGTTAATAGATCTTTAGTGTTTTTCAAATATGATAGTGTAGCTTCAAACTTTTCTAGAATAGTGACTAGGATTTTCTGCACTATTCTTACATATTCCAGTTTAGAGCCAAGCAGTCTTTACCTTGTTAGCAATGCAATGCAATCTATCGAAGTATTCTTTAATTGTTTCTGAGTCCTTCATTCTTTGCATCTCAAATTCTTTTATCAGGTTAAAAGCTTGCATGTCATTGATCTTCTCATTCCCTTCATATTCTTGCTTGAAAAAATCCCAAGTCTTCTTGCTTGATTACAACTTCATGATCATGTTGAAGATAGATGATGATACAGTAGAAAACAAGGTAACTTTGGCCTTGGATTTCCTTTGCTTCTTCTCTTTATGGTTTTTCAGTTGAGCCATTATAGGATTTTTTGGTAGAAGTGGCACCACATATTCCTCTTCAATGGCTTCCCAAAGATCGTTTGCCTTAAGATAGGCCTGCATTCAAACAGACCAAGCTTGAAAATTTGCACCATCAAAAATTGGTGGTGCAAGAACATTAAATGGTGTTTCAACATCATAAGTGATGGACTAGATTTATGGTTGTTTAAGTTTTGTTTATGGATTTGAGGCCCTTTAAGAAGAGGGCTTTGATGCCACTTTATCAGTATTTCAACAAAGAAATTGTAAGCAGTTTGCAAGAGAAAAAAAATGGGGCTGAAGTCATCATATTATTCATAACTCTCAATCAAATTTATACACCAAGTCTAAAACATTTAACTCCTAAAATTAAGCAATTGTCTAGCAAAAAATTATCAACAAATATATTACAATGTAAACATTAAAAGACCAAAGTCTTCAATAGCAAAGTAACTTCTTCCTTTTTCATCGCATTTATCTTCTCCACATTCAACAATCTACTTGACCAACTTAGCCATCTCCTATGTCCATATCATTCTCTTCATGCAAGCTCCAAAGGCATTCTGTCAACAAAGTTTAGTGAAGATAAATCATATGGATTACATTCTGAAAAGTTGAGGGAAAAGTCTAAGGCAAGTGATGATGAATCAGACAATCATGGTGAAGACTTTTGAGATGAATGTGATAGGGAACTTAACAATATTGAGGAAGCAATTTTCAGAGGTGAAGATGAGGAAATAGAAGAAGCAATTCAGAAAGTAAGGGAATTTTGTAATCCTTTTTCCTTTATAAGCAATGATGCTTGCTTAGGAAAACAGTTTGCAGCGGTAAAAATTAAAAGAAGAAATGGGCTAGGCAGGAAGTCAACTAAGGACAACAATGTTGGTGATGATGTACTCAATCTAGATGATTCAGATGTTAGAAGCTTTAGTTTAAACAGTGATGATGATGGGAATAGAATTCTATCAAGGAGACCTATAAAATTCCCCAAGTATGTTGAGAGTGCAAGGGAAGTGCATTTTTATGTCAAACAGAGCTTTATAGATAGTAAGCAGTCCAGGAGAGCTTTGAAGAAATATGGCATAAGTGAGAGACATGATTTTGTGTACATAAAAAATGAGCCTAGTAGAATAAGGGCAAAGTGTAAGTCAAAAGATTGTCCTTGGTTATTTTTTGCATCTATAGAGAAGTTTGAAAACAATGAGCACTTTGTGGTTAAAAAATATATTGAGATGCATGAATGTCATAGGTATTCAAAGTAAAGTGTAAGTCAAAAGATTGTCCTTGGTTGTTTTTTGCATCTACAGAAAAGTTTGAAAACAATGAGTACTTTGTGGTTAAAAAATATATTGAAATGCATGAATGTCATAGGGTGTTTAAATTTTCTTAAGCTAATTGTCCACAGATTACAAAAACGTTTCAATCATTAATTGTTGGTTACCCTGGATTAAAAACAGGGTTTATACAAGAAACAGTTATAGAGTAATTTCATCTTAATGTTACTAGAAATTAGTGCAAGAGAGCGGAAAGGAGGATGAGGCACATGATGGAAAAAGATGTTGGTCATGAGTATGCAAAGCTATAGGACTATGCAAAAGCATTGGTGGCTGCAAATCCTTGAAGAAGCATTGATATTGAGGTGGGGAGCACAGAGGTCCTAGTTGTCCTCCATATTATTCAAATGGATTTATGTGTGTCTTGCTGCACTAAGGAAAGGTTTTCTAGAAAATTGTAGGAAATTCATAGGTTTGGATGGAAGCTTTTCGAAGGGAATTGTAAAAGGCTAAATGCTTACAACTATTGGAAAATATGCTAACAATCAGATGTTTCCCTTAGTGTGAGCTATTGTTAAGGTTGAATAAATGTCATCTTGGGAATGGTTATTAGAACATCTAAAGGTTAACATTCAAACAATAGATAGCCCTAGTTGGTGTTTTATATCAAATCAGCAAAATGTATGCTTGACTCTTTTTTTTTCATTAAAGTCAATAGGTATTTCAGTTATGTTTTCTTTAAATGTCAGCATTTTTATTCATGGTTATATTTTATCTAGTACTTTATTTTTTTTTCGTTTTAGTTAATGCACCATTTTTAGTGAAACTTTTTTTCGTTTTAGTTAATGCACCATTTTTAGTGAAACATGAAGCATGACCTTCAAATTGCAGGGCACGATCAATGTAGTTGGTGGTGTTTTTCCAAGGGCTGAGCACAGATAATGTTGTAGGCATATATATACAAATTGGTATCCAAAATTCAGAGTAAGGCATTAAAATAGGCATTTTTTGCAGTAGGCAAGGCACCAAATGTTCATGCACTTAAGAAACAAATAAAGAGTTGGAAAAATTGAAGGCTAGTGCTAAGGAAGCTGTTATGTAAATGGACATGAGAAAGTGGTGCAGAGCATATTATTCACTAGCTATATAATGTGATTCAGTGGACAATAACAGTTGTGAAGCCTTCAACTTTGTACTACTTGGCTCTAGAAGCAAACCAATAATCACAATGCTGGAGGAGATAAGAGAATTTGTGATGAAGAGAACCATACAAAAAAGGAAGTTTGTTGCAAAATGGAAAGAGGAATATGGTGATAAAATAATGGAGATTTTGCATGAAAATATTGCTGAGAGCTACATGTGGAAGGTAAAATGGAATAGAGAATATGGATATGAGATTAAGTTCGGAACAACCCAATATGTTATTCATCTAGATGCCAATTTTTGCAATTGTGGTAGCTGGTAATTGTCCGGAATACCTTGTCCATATGCCATTAGAGCTATCATGTATAACAACAAAGATACCAAGAATTACGTTGACAAGGTATATAAGAAAGAGATGTTTTTGAAAGCTTATGGATATGCAGTGGGTCCAATGACAGAAGAGGAATTTTGGAAAGATAGTGGATTAGGTGAATTGCTGCCCCCTCTTGATAGGCCAATGCCAAATAGACCACAAAAGAAGAGAAAAAGATCAAGGAATGAGCCTATAAAGGGTAACGTGGAACTATCTCGTCATGGGAGAGTGATACATTGCTCAATATGCAAGTAAGCTGGCCATTCAAGGAAATTATGCCCAATGTAGGATTCCAAATATTTGAACTTTTACTATGTGCTAAGAAACTTAGGGAAGTGCACAAGCAACTAATAATACACAAAGATGCATAGTTAAACAGGTTAGGGATGCTAGACGAAGTAAGAGTTCTAGCTCAAGGGCTGCACGTGTTTCAACAAGTTGTGCTCCATCCACATCACATGGTTCAAGCCAAAAAAGGAAGCAATTCAAGACACTTGGTGTATATCAAAGCCCATATACATCAGAAACTGTCCTAAACGTAAGGTTTTTTTAAACTTCAGCTATTTATTCAATAGCTGCAGAAAAAATTTACCGCAACTTGTAAGATCATATAATTTTTTCTCATTTCTCAACTTGGTCTGCAAGATGAGAACGTATTTTCAAATGGAAGGGTATTCATGCCAACTGATTAATTCAGGCAGCTATCAAGTGCATCCTCTAATATAGAATCTTCTTCCATCAGTTAAAATAGTTGCTGAAATAGTTGCTGAAATGCTAAGTGATTTTTGTCTATGTACTGGACCATAAAAATTAGGCCTACTTGATTATAGACCAGTTATGCAAATGTTATGTTTTTATTATTGCTCTGTAGTATTATGCTAGGTTAGGGACCAATGACCTAGCTAGTTTATTTAATGTGAAAAACCTTATAATCAATTTCAAAGTTATGTTATGTTAGTTACTTATGTTCAATGATGTAATTGTTTTGAATCTAGATTCTTTCTCTTATGCGAAAAAGCACTCCACAAGTTCATACTACTTTCTTGAACTTAAAGGAAACATCTTGCCATCCATTTGTTCTCTTAATCAAAAGGTAAGCATTCCTGTAAAACCTGCATGTTTGTGTTCTTGCAAGTTTGTTGCTGTTGGCCATTCATAATCATCTTGCTGCAAGTTTGTTACTACAGGAAAAAAAAATTGTAGAAAATCTGCAGGTTTGCTGCAATAGTAAATACTGCAGAAAATCTCTTAAATACTGTAGAAAAAACCTGCATGCTTGTTGCTTGAAGCTTTGAAACAAAAAAGGATGTAGTGGATTTGGTTTCCTTGAAATTTTGAAACAAATAAATACAACACAGCCATTAAAAGATGAAATTCTATAGGTTTGTTGCTAAATCTCAACTTTGAAACATAACATTCTTCATTGCAAAATGTCATAGAAATTACATCTATCAATACATGGCCACAATAGCTATAGTACAACCTACAAAACATGGCCATCGTACATACAACACCAGACAAACATTGTGCCGTTGCCATGGTGTTGCCTATCTGCCTACATATCCAACAACACATGCCCACTATAGATACAACACATACACAGAAACAACATCCACTAAACATAAGAACTTTCAATTTAGATAGCTTATGTAGCAGCATTTCCAATTGTTGCCACACATCACTCTTCTCAGATGTTGCTCCCTTTGTAGACAACAATTCTAATATTTTGCACCTTCAAAGCCCAAACTTCATCTTCCAACCCCTTCTCTTTCTTTTGATATTCAGCAATCACCACCTTGGCTCACTTTGAAAATTCATCATCCATCCACACAAAAAATTTACAGTCCTTTGGTGTCTGTAAAAATAAAAAACATAAAATACCAATACAACAACTCCAGCTTTAGATATAAATAACAACAAAAAATAGCACAACAATAGAAATTGTAACTTTAATACACCCTAAATAGTAAATAGAAGCCTACACTTTTGCACAACAAAACAATATTAATCAGCATAGTTCAAATCTAACCAGTCCAACCACATGATCAATCAGTTCATCTTCAGTTACCTAACTACTCCAAACAACAATAAATTAAAGAAACAAATCTGCCTAGGAAAATATTAACTACCATAGTTCCAACCCACTAGCCTTGTATTCTAAACTTAAGGCGAGGAGATATATACAAGCTACCTTCAGGTTCTCTCTTTTATGTGCAGGGTAACTTAGAACCTGAAATACAGAAGCTCAGAATATATGCCATCTTCTCCAACACAGATTATGACATTTATGTACCAATTCAGCAGACTTCCATTAAAATATTATTTCAAGTATTGTCCTTATTTCATTTGATGGAATTTCTTGTTAAGTTAATTCATATGAACTGAAATATTAGCTGCAACACAAAATTGCCAAAATTGGCTTAAACAATATCATCCTAATTTCTTTACTAAGAATCATTCTAATTTCACTACTAACCTAATACAAATAAAAAAAAACACAAATGGACAATGCATTCACTAACAACAAAAAGAAAATTAACAAATGGACTGATAACTATACAAAATTCAGGTCAATTACAAAAATATCAGTTCAAAATCACAAAAACATACTCTATTTACCCCCATAATAATGACATCCATATAATCTATGCATATGATTTTCAATATCCCACCATTTTGTCCACAAATTTTCCCTAATTTCGTGTTTGCAATCCTAGACTCCACCATCAAACCTCACCTCAAATGATGCTAAAGAATACAGGGAAGACATAGATCAAGAGTCACACTAACCTTGAACCAACTTCTACATATGGAGAATGCAAATAGGAATTTCGCCCAAATCGAACAACTATGAGTGCTCTGTTTCTATGCTCTTGCTCTATGTTTTGCTTCCTTATATGAACATCAACCCTATTTAACAAGAGGAAACAAACAGTGGAAACGACGTTAGGATAAAAATAGCACGTGATGTGCACATAACCCAAAAAGGGCTAAAGTGTCCTGATAACACAAGTTTAAGGGCCGAGCTTTACCGATTCCAAGTTAAAGGGCGTAAATGTCCAAGTCTATCAAGTTGAAGGGCCAAAAATGGCTTTAGGACAAAGGACTTCTATAATTAGAAGTTAAAGATGACATAATTTGTACTAGATGCCGATACGAGAAAGCATATCAACTTCCACATGAAAAGTCAAAGTTGTGGGATGTGATACATGATCACCTTCATAGATGACTGATCAAGGTACATACGGGTTGATTTGATGAAGAAAAATCAAAAGCTTTAGAAAAGTTTATCGAAAGAAAAGTCAGAAGGAAGATACAACGTCTACATACTAATAATGGTGGAGAGTATATAGCCAAGAAGTTCATAGAGTCCTTATGAAATTGTAGGATATTAAGGCAATTCACTTATCCAAGTACACCACACTAAATTTGGATTAGCTAAAGGAAATTATACACTTGGCAAAGGCTTGTAGAAGCATGTTTCATGCCAAGAATGTTCCTCCAAGATTTTAGGTTGAGTGCATGAAGATCATAGCATATGTGATGAATAGATTGCCATAACCAAGGTTAGGATTTGAATCCCTGTTTGAAGCTTTTGAAAAGTTTGTGGTTAGTGGAATCCCACAAGTGATACCCCTTACACAATCAGCATATTCATACTTTGAATCTTTGAAAACTATAAAAACTTTTACTTTTATCTTGATTAGAAACACCTAACATCTTCTAAAGTATTTTACACCACATAGAAATACACTTAGCGCTTACCAACATCAAATAAACTTGCTTCTTGAGCTTGATATGTTGAATCCTTAAGTTCAAAAGCACCCTTTATGATCTTCTGCTAAATTTCAAACTTGTAGTCATGATCATCTAGTTATCTTTGGACAATTGAAAGAATCCCCCCCCCCTTTTTGGTTATAGGCCCTCCAAGTGCCGCATTTGTATAACAATACTTTTTTCTTCTTGTTTTCATCGTTGCTTCATAGAGGATTTCCATTATTTGATGTGCTTGCAACATTTCATTAAGGATCAAAATTAGCATTGCAACAATCACTCTCAACAATGATATTTCAAATACTTCTTAATTTTTAATTTACCATGATCATGACATAATGGTGACATTTCAAAAGCGCAAGAGAAACGTATCTGCCGGGATGTGGTGGAAGCGTGGTGATCCCGAGAGGCTTGTGTGGATACCATAGAGAGCCTGAACACGTCAACTGTTTAGGTTTTGTGATTCGACTCTACAGTTGACTGAGAGCTCTCAACCAAAAATTAGGTATGAAAATTTTCGAACACTCAGTTTACCCCGTTTCACTTGGATCCTGGAGGGTTTCGGTTAAATTCTGCTGCGCTGTTTGGCTCCCGAAACCCAACAGTGGTATNTAGTGGAATCCCACAAGTGATACCCCTTACACAATCAGCATATTCATACTTTGAATCTTTGAAAACTATAAAAACTTTTACTTTTATCTTGATTAGAAACACCTAACATCTTCTAAAGTATTTTACACCACATAGAAATACACTTGGTGCTTACCAACATCAAATAAACTTGCTTCTTGAGCTTGATATGTTGAATCCTTAAGTACAAAAGCACCCTTTATGATCTTCTGCTAAATTTCAAACTTGTAGCCATGATCATCTAGTTATCTTTGGACAATTGAAAGAATCCCCCGGGGGGGAAAAACCAGTAAGGCCCTCCAAGTGCCGCATTTGTATAACAATACTTTTTTCTTCTTGTTTTCATCATTGCTTCATAGAGGATTTCCATTATTTGATGTGCTTGCAACATTTCATTGAGGATCAAAATTAGCATTGCAACAATCACTCTCAACAATGATATTTCAAATACTTCTTAATTTTTAATTTACCATGATCATGACATAATGGTGACATTTCAAATGCTTCTTACTTTTTAATTTACCATGATCTTGATTCTTTCCTTGGTCACATTCCACTAACCTCTCTTTCACCATCAACAGGACCTTTATTTGTTGCAAAGTAGCCTACATGTCTTTCTTGTTGTTGCCTCGGCTTTCTTCTTTTAAAATATCGGCTGCAATATCCTCAAATACTAGGTAGTCTAAAAAAGCATTATCTGTCAAGTTGATGATGAGTTAAAGTAAAAATCTAGCAAACTTTGGAGTAGAATTTCTGCATGCTCCAAAGGCTCTATTTTACACCCAACAATTTGAGTTCATAATGTTAGTGTTGTGCTCAAAAGCCAATCATGAGATGATTGTATTTTTACACATTGAGTCATGATATTTTATTAAGGCATTAATCCAT
>KK906679.1:2266-13455 GCA_000696445.1 Aquilaria agallochum
AGGCTAGAAGGAAAAAATAAAAAATTTTCCCTTTTCTGTCTAATAATGAATGACAGAGTTAATTTTTTAGGGGAGTAAGTGTAGGTATTTGAAATAGGGAGACAGAGTTGTAGGTTTACCTATACCTCAAGGGAATTTTTGGTAATTTTCCCTTATTATTATCAGCTTAGTGGTTTGTGTTCATAATGTCTAGATGCCATTTAACAATATATTCATTTTTTAATCTTAAAAAGAAAATGAAATCTAATTCAATGTCAGGCATGTAATCTAGTTTTTTTGAAAAACACACCATCGTATGTTTTTAGCCAATTAACCTTTTATGTTGATTTATTTAGATCCCTTATCAACTGCAATGGAAGAAAGGAGTTATTTGAAGTGTACTCTGTATTCTTCGAGTCATCTCTTATGTCATTCAATACAAAGTTCAAGTTTTTCTTAAAAAAAATCAGATGAATAAAATTGCTAGACCTCTTTGTAATCCAACCATCAAGAGAAGAAAGAAAATTGCCAGACCTATTTGTAATCCAAAATAAAGAAAGTGACTTGATCGATGAGATGATTTCCAACAAGTTGAAAGGCTTAGTCTTGATCAACATGCCATTTCTTGCTAACCAAAGAATCCAAAGTGTTGTTCTGGCCGTAGTGTCCCATAGTTTGCTTGGTTCTGAAGAGAATGATGCGGACATATGTAGTTGGAGCACTTGAGAAACGCTGAATAAACCTGGACTATGACAACCCCCACCACACAAGAATTGCTGCCCAAACTAAAGAAGGCACCCTACACGATACAAGCAGGTGGTCAACTTGTTCAGCTTCCTCCTTGAAAAGTGGACATACCAAGTCTTGCAGCCAGTAAAATCCTTGTTGGAATGCGTTGTTAAGCAGCGTTCCATGCCAAAAAATTCACCTGAATTCCGTAAACTGCTGTCCATCTGAAATTAAATGCTAGTCAAAAGCCCCTCAAGAGAGATTTTGTAGAAAATTCTCCATTACTTGACAAGCTCCAAAATAATTTGTCTTCTGCTTTCCTATTAAGCGAGACAGAAGATAAATTAAAAATGAGCTCCCATTCCGTTTCCTCTCTCCCCCTTGTACCCCTTCACCATGCTCCACCCCAAAACCAACTACCACCATCCCAAGCACCCATCTCCAACACCGTACCGCCTTTATTGTATGAAAGCTTATAGACTCGAGAAGTTTATCACACAATTTCTCATCTCCAGTCCAAACATCAAACCAGATACTTACCCCATCCCCATTAACTACTCTCCAAGGAAAGCACTCTCCTAAATTTATACCATTTTCAAATAACCTACCCGAGACTCCTGTAATACCCCCCAAGTCAATTGAAGATAAATATTCCCCAATTCACCCTGCTCACCATACAACGAAGCAATGATCCTCCCCCAAAGTGCCCCATTTTTTGTAATTTAAACCTCCACCCACCATTTTGGAAAAAGAGCTAAATTCTTCCCCTCTAAGTTACCCATACTCAACCCATAAGAGCATGAAATGAAGAGCGTGGTGCATTTTGTTCGGTGTCTCCATCAAAACCCATAAGCGAAAATGAAAATTTGAAAATTTAATAAGCTCAAAGGTGTGAATTTGGATTTAGAAGATGGAAATAGCTTTGTAAAATGTTTTCTACTTCAGAGTGGAAAATAAATAATGACTTGGGTCAATACATATAAATATATGTTAGGAAAAAAATCACCAATTACCCATCATGCATTGCGGGAAAGAAACATAATCTATTAGACACATAAATTTAATGTGGTTCGACTCATAATCTATCAGACACACATAAAATATCGAGATTATAGTAAATATATGCCCTTAGTGCTGGCGTTGGTCTATGGATATCCTATATATTACTCATAACCTTATAATCTTGTCCTCACATGATTACAAAATGTGAAAATCACAATAGACTTCCTATCCCACCCTTATTTGGTTTCTGGAAGCTCTTTTCTCTCCTAAAACTTGCACATCTTGGCTCTCCGCAATAATTAATTTTTCTCTCATAATTAAAACCCCACCACAATATGTTTTAAATAAGCTAAACACAAACTCAAACCATATCAAAATAGGAAAATTAAATCCTAAACAAATATAAAAATTACCACCAAATCCTAAACAAACTAAAATACTTAAACATCTTGCATTTGAGCTAACAAATCTAACAATCTCTACCTTAACTCAAATCTTTCTAAATACGAGCATATATGATGGCAACCACGAATAACGAGCATGACTACAAACAACAAACACCACTAGACACGAACTCAACAACAAATGCAAATGACCATGAATATCAACATCATGAGTATCAAAACACATGAACAAAATATGTGATCTTCAAACTTATACAAAGTTGTCGGTACCATGCAGCTACCTAACATTCCTAGGCCGATTTCTCAGGGCTCCACCACACTACAAAAACACAACACTTCATTATAACATAAACGAACAAACAGATCCACCTAGGGTGATTCCCTAGGTTTCATCACACTACAAACCATTTTCAAACTTTAAATCATCATCAACTACAAGCCTTCAGCAATCCAAATGCTCTACCATGCCAAATATCTAACCATATGCTCCACCATGTTAGGACCAAACTATACACTCCGCCATCACTTATTGGGGAAAAAATTCTCCAATTACCCATCATATTATGTGGAAAATAAACATAATTTATAAGACAAACACAAATTTAACATGGTTCGGCTCTTAATTATCTTACATCTATGATTGAAAAAAACCAACTTAAACAAAAATACATATATTACAGCAAAGGGATGCCCTTAATGCTTACACTAGCTTATGGATCCTTAACACAACATTGATAACCCCCATAATCTTGCCCTCACACAATTACAAAATATGATAATCACAAAAGACTTTCTATCCTAGCCTTCTTTAGCCTTTGAGACTTTTCTCCCTCCTAAAACCCTCACAACTTGGATCTTCACACCAATTGGTTTTTCTCTCATAATTAAAACCCCACACAGCACGCATCTTTAAAGGCTAAATACAAACTCAAACTATATCAAAATAGGAAAACTACATCCTAAACAAATAAAAAAACTAATACTAAATCTTAAATAAACTAAAATTCTTAAGCTTCTTGGATTTGAGCCAACAAACCCAACAATAGATATAGATAAAGGGTGCCGAGAAATTTTGTGGAAAAGTTGAAACTTTGAAGTCATCAAAGCATTGAATGAACCTTTTGAGTAGTTTCAAGAAGAAGGTCGGAGAATAGAGGAGACTCGCTGTAAGATCAGGTAAAAAACACCATTGGTCTGAAACCTGTAATTCACATTGCAAATCAGTCCTCAATCTTCATTTCATTGTATATTGGCTTCTAGCCCTTGACAGACATAGAAACTTGGTTTACAGAGAAGAAAAGTTGATAGTTTAAATTTTCTATTAACTGCTAGAAAATAATGACACAGTTTGAATTTATGGAAAAAAAAAACAATTACCGAACAATTTAAATTAGAATTTAAAAATTTAATATCAAATAATTTGTAAATGTTAATAAATTCAAATTGTTCAATAGTTATCTTCAAATAAATTTAATTTGTGCCATAATTTTCTAATAGTGTGCAGTTCCTTGATCCATGCAAAAGCGTGCACACAAACAAAGGGAAGCAAAAATAGAAGCAAAGAGTTGATTACTCAAAGCCTTCCACCAAACAAATCTGTGTGTTAGATTTACCCAAAAGAACATAACATTTAAAAATAGAGAAATTTTTTTTTAGAATTAATTTCAAGCTTATATCATGTTTATGTTGTTGATACACTATTAAAAAAATCTTAATTTCCAACTGCTGGCCGTTGGAAATTTTATGTTTCCAACTGCTGGCAGTTGAAAATGAGGTAGTTGGAGATCCATGCATTGGAAATTTTACTTCCAACGGCCCAGGTTTTAGTAGCTGGAATTTCCAACTGTCAGCCGTTGAAAAATAAGCAGTTGGAGAATTTCTAACGGCTGTAGTTTTTTTGGTTATTTTTTGTGTTCCAACTGCCTCAGCAGTTGGAAAATTTCCAACTGCTCAGGTAGTTGGAAAATTTGGGAACTTTTCCAACTGCCTGAGCAGTTGGAAATGAGGCTGGGCAGTTGGAAAAATCAATTCAAAATTACGCTATATTTACTTTCCGTTTTGAATTATTTTTTCATTGATTGCACTGTTCAGCCGAATTGATTGTTTGCTTTAAACGTTAACCTATTATATTCTAGATAATTATTTCGATTGTAGTCAAATTATTTACTACAATTACATAACAATATATATTAAACGACATAAAAACATACACAATTCAAATTACTACGTCATTATATAAATGTACTTATAAATCCACACATAAGCATTTATAGTAGAAATTACTTGATCGTAGTCTCCAACTAAATGTTTGTTTGCTAATAAACACACATAGTAGCATGATATACCTGATATATTCTTAATCCGATCTCGAGTCATCATCATCATCATCTGCAGGAGGCGCGGGCAGTGGTATGCCAATTGACTTACATATGTACTCGAGCTCAATCCGTTGTCTCCTCTTCAGACGCTCTAGCTTTCGCTCATAATGTGATGCTTGTTGTGCAGTTTGCTCCGCTACGACTCGCTGTACTTGTTGAGTGAACTCCGGAGTCTGTGTGATATCAACATGTGCTGCATGTGTAAGCGCTGGTCGTCGTCGTCCAGGCACAACATGTTGTTCTGATCCAAGTCCAAATACACGGCCTTTTTTCCTGCCCCTCGCAGCTGCACTCATAATCGCAACCTCATCTATGTCAGGTGCGCCACCATCGTCACCCGGCTGCTGTG
The DNA here is from genome assembly GCA_000696445.1 of Aquilaria agallochum. Taxonomy (NCBI): domain Eukaryota; kingdom Viridiplantae; phylum Streptophyta; class Magnoliopsida; order Malvales; family Thymelaeaceae; genus Aquilaria; species Aquilaria agallochum. Next base: position 7,108 of record KK906679.1, read on the forward strand.
TTGCTTCCTCAATCTCAGCATTTATTATTGCCTACATAAAGAGTAACGATAAGTTATTAGTATTAAGATCAGAAATTAAGGCTGTAATTCTATAGCATGATACTTACCGCAACTTCTTCAATGCGCCTGTTAACGTATTCCTCATTTTTTTTCTTGAAAGTTTGCTGCATCACCTTGAACAAGCCAGGGTCCCTTTTCTCCGGATCTTTTTCACGTTGCATTGGAAACGTACTAACATTAATCTTTTTACAAAGTAAATAAGTTGAATTTGAATTAGCAGTTTATCATAATTTTACCATTCGCTCTCGGTGTTCAGTTATTGAAACCGAACCTCCTGCATAAGTAGCACTTGCTGATCCTGTTGAGTTAGATGACTGCGATGATGAAGCTCGCATTGTCTTCCCCCTTGCACTTCGCTCGTTAAACTCCGCTGACGCCCAGCATTCCTCAAATTCTGCATACTATGCGTCGGTCATAAAAGATGCCTTTGCTCGCCGTTTTTCCGGATTTTTCTCTAGCCGGATGTCACCCAGTGTGAATCGGTAATGACTCGCCGCCATCATATGCCAAACGCGATAGACCTCATTATAGTCAGCCGGATCCCATTCACATAATCCCTACACGTTATTAAAAAATATTTCTTGCATCGAATTGTTGACAACATGGTGAATAAAGTTCAAATAGTGCGAAGACAGTGCAAACCTCAAATACGCGCCACTACGCTTGAATATCTGCCATGCTTGCGCTCGTCCAGTCATGATGTCCCTTGAAGTGTGTGGTGAAGCATCTAGTCACCAACCGTGTTGCTCTTGATGGAAGGAAGCTACATGAAGTGCATGTTTTGAGACCATACATATTATTATTTTACTGCGACTTCATATACTCGATGTTAATTTAACAATTATGGTTCAAAAGGTTGCAATACTTACGTGTTTCCGTGAGGTCTTATCCGTAAGCGCGCCTGAATCTGGCCTTGGGATACCGCTGACTGACCAATGGAATTCCCACCATCGGGTGAAACAATAGGGGCCGGAGTATATCGAGTAGCACGACGGCCGACAGAAGCACCGCGGATATCCCCGCTTCCAGGGTGAGTATCTGGAACATTTTTTGGTTCTGCTGAGGGCTGTGCATCTGAATTATGGGAATGCGATTGGCCTGCCCTTTCATGTCGAGCAATTGGTTCTGCTAATGCTTCTTTCATCTGCTGAAATAGGCCTTTCCCTGGCCGACGTGTATACGTCGCATCTCCTTTACGTGACATCTGCATTATTTTAAAAACCCATACAGCAGTTTACAAAACTAACATACAGAAATGAAAAAAAAGCTTGCTAATTATTATTGCCCGCACCACTTTAAAGTTCGACTTAGTAGTTACATATATATTGAAAGTTATTCCATGTTCTCACTATAACTAGGCAGTTAAAACGTTTACATTCTTGTCAATGGACTACATCATCCTCAGTTTCTGTCTCAGATTCGCCACTATCAGTATCCCCAGATTCAAATTCATTTTCTTCATCACTTCCTTCAAGGGACTCCTCATTGTCAGATTCATCGTCATGTTCCAAAGTTTCTTCCCTGATTGGCATGTCTTCCTCTACTGCTTCCCGTACTCCTGTTTCAGCTAAATTGTCGATTGGGTCATCCATAATAATGACAGACGTGTTCACACCGGGCAATAATTCTTCCTGAAATACATCTTCGACATCATTTACATTAGTATGAACGCTGCGTCTAGGTTTTATTTTCAAAACCGCTAACCAACCCATTTTGTCACGTGACTTTGTTGGGTACGGGGTGTAGTTCACTTGATCTGCTTGGGATGCAAGAATGAATGGGTCAAATTTCCCATATCGGCGCCCATCACAGACCTCAACTATACCATATTGCTTATGAACCCGAGTGCCACGCTCTGATGTAGGGTCAAACTAAGCACACCTAAACAATACAACTTTTTTGTGTGGCCAGCCAGGATATTCAAGCTGAATGATTTCTTCTAACATCCCATAAAAATCACATTCAACCTCACTTGCTCCTGAAGTCCTTATACATACTCCACTGTTGTATGTTGCTTTGTCGCGACCCCAGTCGCTAATGTGGAATTTGTACCCATTTATGAAGTAAACAGGCCAACTCTCAACACGATGTGAAGGCCCGCATGCAATATCCCACAGGAAGCGGTCCGTGATAGTGTTACGCACATCATTCACCTAGTTACACATTGTGATACTATTACATATAAATATTTTATCCACATAATTACTATTGCTACTACTCTTACTATAACTATTACTTTACTACAGGCTCTTCAAAAGACATTTATTCTTTCAATTATTATATATTTGCATTATTTGTATTAGAATTATGATGACTCTTATTGGATTTATTATTGGTATAATAATAATAATTATCATTATTATTATAACTATTACTTTACAACTAAGCTAAACAATAATATTTACTCTTCCAATTATTATATATGTTTACTATTATAATGTAAAATAATACTAATTGAAATTATTATTATAAATTATGTTATTGGATTTATTATTAGTATAGTAATTATTATTATTATTATTATTATTATTATTATTATTATTATTATTATTATTATTATTATTATTATTGGAATTATTATTATTAGTCTTATTGGATTTATTATTCGAATAATAATAATATTAATAATAAAACCTCCATAATTACTATTTTATTTATAACAATACTTATTATTATAATTATTATTACTCTTATTGGATTAATTATTAGTATAATAATTATAATAATTATTATTATAATTACATTTACTAGTACTACTACTAATATTATTGTTAATATTATTATTATTATAATTATTATTATTATTAGTTACTCTTATTGGATTTATTATTACTGTAATAATAATAATAATTATTATTATTATTACTATTACTTTACTACTACTCTTACAATAATATTTATTCTTTCAATAATAATATATTATTAGTATTATTATTAGTATTATTATTATTATTATTACTATTACTTTACTACTACTCTTACAATAATATTTATTCTTTCAATAATAATATATTATTAGTATTATTATTAGTATTATTATTATTATTATTATTATTATTTGTAATATATTTATTATTACTCGTAGTTGATTAATCAATTTAAATAATAATAATAATAATATTTATTATTATTCTTACTGTGACTTTACTACGACTCTTACAATAATAATTATTCTTTGAAGGATTATGCATTATTACTATTATTATTATTATTGACATATATTATTAATTAATCCTGAAAATAATGAGAAATGTAATAAAATGGACATAAATTAAAAATTGCAATGGGTAACCTACAAAATTCACATCCAACCAGCAACAACACCAAATCACAAATATTTCACATATTTCAAACCAAATTCGGAATATGCATATTTTTTGGGAAAAAAATTTAAAATTTTGTATTAAAGAAACTAACCTCAAATCCGGAACTTAACTTCCTTCAAATGCGTGGAAATGGCTTCAAATCTGCCACAACAACAAAAATCTTCAACCCATTATCAACAAAGAACATAAACGAATGAAATCCAGAAAAAATAAATTTGAAAAAACCTCAAAAAAAACCAAACTCACCAACAGATCGAGCGAAACGAGAACAGATCCACGTAGAAATGAGCTCCACGAAGGTGATTCGGCCCTTAATGCAACAGATGAACGTGATGTGTGTGTTGTGAAGAGAATGGAGGAGAGAAGACAGAAAGAAGACGCTGCTGGGAGAAGAGACGAAGAAGACAATGCGCTGCTGGGGGGGGGAGGGGAGGTCAATTTAAAAACAAAATTTCCAACGGCTGAGGCCGTTGGTAATTAAATTCAAAACTCACCGTTTCATTTAAACCCATTCCAACGGTTAAAGCCGTTGGAAAACCTGAGCATGGAGTACCATAAATTTCCAACGGTCACAGCCGTTGGAAACCCTTACCTTCGCATCCTAGCTTCATTTTCCAACTGCTCAAACCGTTGGAAACCCTCACATGAGCATGGAGTACCATTAATTTCCAACGGTCACAGCCGTTGGAAACCCTTACCTTCCCTTTTGAATCCCCAGTTTCATTTTCCAACGGCTCAAGCCGTTGGAAACCCTCACCTTAAAAATTAAAACCTTATTATTAATTTCCAACGACTGTGGCCAATGGAAACCCTTACCTTTCAATTTAGACAGGTCCTCCAGCTTTATTTTCCAACGGCTTAAGCCGTTGGAAATCCTCACCTTAAAATTTCATTAATTTCCAACGGCAGTAGCCGTTGGAAACCCTTACCGTTCAATTTACACAGTTCCCAGCTTCATTTTCCAACGGCTCAAGCGATTGGAAACCCTTTTTAAGAAAGTCTTTCATTTTCCAACGGCTTCAGCCGTTGGAAATATTGTGCACTTTAGTCTTGAAAGTTTTTTTACTAATTTTAACTTATACTATATATTTTCCAACAGTTTTGGCCGTTGGAAATTTTATATATATAACATATATTTGTTTGGCCTAATTGTTCCAACGGCTAAGCCGTTGGAAAACATTTTCTCTTGCCTCCAACGGTTGTAGCAGTTTGAACTTTCCAACGGTTTAACTGTTGGAAATTAAGGCAGTTGGAAAATTATGTTTTTTTAGTAGTGTCTATTGAAAGACGGAGGGAAATGTTGGATATTATTTTAATAAAATAATTTTGAATATATATATATATAAAACTAATTGCTTCATTTCCGCTTCGGATTTTAATAACTTAAACTTATGTTTTGTTAAAAAGGACGTTTCTCTTAGTTAATATGAGGCGCTAGCCGTTTAGGCTAATTAGGGAACGAAAACCTTCTGTTCCCAAAACTCCCAATCCCCTCCGGCTCCTTGTTCCATTCATTTATTGCTGCTACGTGTCTATTTATTTAGTAGTGAATAAAAAAGTTACGGAAAGTTATAGACAACAACTACATCATTTTTCTTTGACTTATTGTTTCAAAACAAAAAAGTCTTTAGTTTCGTTGGTAAATGTTCTTCCTTTTCTTTTCTTTTATTTATTTTAATTATCAAAATCCTAACTTTTACCTGAACACTTCAAAACAAAATGATTAATCAAATGACAATACAAGATGAAGAGTATTTCCTATGGCTACTTCATACACTAAAAATTTTAGGACAAATAAATTAAAGTAAAATCGTTGGATAATTCGGTGGGGCCAAAATTTCCGATGTTTTAAGGTAAATCTATATCTTGCGCTTTTCCTGCAACAATTTTTCCTACGGTTTTTGTGCAAAAAATAGTCCAACGATTTTCCTACAAAGATTATTTCCTATGATTTTTTTATGAATAAAATAGTGGAAAATTAAATGTCTCAAAATCGTAGGAAGAAAATACTTTCCTATAACTTTTTTATGAAAAAAAATGTGTCTCAAAATCATAGGAACATAAATTATGATAGTTATCCTACAATTTGTAACCCTAAACCCTAAATTTCGTAAACACAAACCCTAACCCTAAACCCCGCCCTAAACCCTAACCTTAAACTGGCCTAAACCCTAAATCTCTAAATAATCTTAACATCAAACCGTAACCCTAAATCCTATAACCTTAACCCTAAATCCCTAAGCCCAAATCTTAACTCTAAACATAAATTAAATCTTATTAATCCTAAATCTTAAACCTTAAACCTAAACCTAAACCCAGAATTACGCCATATAGTCCTAATCCTAAATCTCTAAAGTCAACCCCTAAAACTTAAAACTCTATCCATAAACCCTCTAAACCCCCTAAAATCCCTAGACCTTAGATACTCTAAATGACTAAAGGTTGAGTTACCAGCCCAAACCTTATAACCTCAAACTCTAAACCCTAATTAAAAATCTAATCCCTAACACACTATCATTAATCATAACCCTAACCTTGAAAACCCTACCCTTAATTTATGTAACTCCAGCCTTCAGTAGTGGTTGAACATGAAAATGTAGCTTCATTTACATAGTTACTTAGTAATGATTTCCAAGATGATTTTAAGGATGAAAGTTCGTTACTTAGTGATACTTCTAAATATGATGGAGAAATTATTCACCTAATTATATGGTTCAATTACTATGCTTAGTAATTAAACCTCCTCATTCTGGGGCTTGCGCACATATGTGTATGTAGTAACTTCATATTGAGCAATTTTCATATAAAGTAAATTTAATCATTTTGTTAAAGTATATCAATTTCCACTTTTTTTTATTGCATGTATGTGTGTGTATAATATAATATAATATGTTTAAATGTGTGTGTATATATGTATGTATATAAGTATGTGTGTATGTGTGTGTAAATATTAATTGTATTT
>KK906684.1:0-13306 GCA_000696445.1 Aquilaria agallochum
ACAACATGTACAATGGAAGTAGAAGGGTATGTATGTACCTTGGGTGGACCCTTGCAATCCTTTGCAAAGTGTCCTTTATACCCCAAGTTGAAGCACTTCAACTTGCTTATGTCCCGCTTCTTTTTGAACTTTTTCTTGGAAGTAGGACCTTTTCTCTTGCCCTTCCCTGGCCTTCTTTTGCCACCACTCTTCTTCCATCCCTTCTGGATAGAGGATGAGGCAACATATGCCCTAGAATGGTCCTTTGTCATCAAATGACATTATTTGAGGGTTATGGCGTAAGTTGACCTTCATCAACTGCCATTCCTCATCGGGCAAGGAACGGATTATTACTTGCACTTGTTGCTCAGCAGTGAGCACATGCCCTGCTACCTTGAGCTGGTGGATCATGCGTGACATTTCACACAAGTGAGCACTCATAGAGTGATCAACACGCTTCACATAATTCTCAAACCTGAGAATCATTAAGCGTTGTTTCTTTACAGAAACATCTCCATACTTGGCCTTGACTGAGTCCCATATGGCCTTAGCCCCCTCAAGCATGGAGAATTCCACCATAATCTCATCCACCATAGTGGAAAGGAGAGTAACTCTACACATAGAGTTCTTCTTTAGGAATGCCTCATAGGCAGTCCTATCTTGTCCCTCAGCAGGAGGCATGATCTCTTGAGTGAGCACATCAAGAGTATCTTGCTCAGTTAAAATGAATTTGACCTTCTGTTGCCAAATTGAATAGTTTTCACCATCCAATTTGAGGTCACGGTTTAATTCTGCAACTATATTCTTACAAGCCATCTACATTGATGCAATTCACATGTTTTAGTTCAATTTNATGAACTGAGGTCCAACTCCTAGAGCTGACCTTGAGCTAGAGTTAGCTGCTCTCAGCTGAAGTGAACTGAAGTCCAGCTACACTCAGCTACCAGAAGCTGAAGTGAGCTGACTTGAGCTGACTTGAGCTAACTTGAGCTGAAGTCTAGCTACTTTGAGCTACTTATAGCTGAAGTGAGCTGACTTGAGCTGAAGTCCAGCTACTCTGAGCTACTTATAGCTACAGTGAGCTGACGTAAGCTAACTTGAGCTAAGGGGAGCTACTTTTAGCTGCCTTAGATAGCTGTTCAAGCTAGAGTTAGCTCAATGAGCTCAAATCCTACCTTAAAAGGATCTTGGTGCGCCAAGAATTCCAACACCTTTTGCCATTACTTACTCATAAGGTTTCTAGTTTGGATGGTAGTAAAAGGGCTAAGAACATCAAGAAGTTGCATGAGAAGGTTAAGCAGCAAATTGAGTACAAAAATCAACAAGTTGCTAAGAAAGCCAACCAAGGCCGAAGGAGCATTGTCTTTGAGCCTAGAGATTGGGTTTGGATGCACATGAGGAAGGAAAGATTTCCAGCTACAAGGGAGACTAAGCTTCATCCTAGAGAAGATGGTCCATTCCAAGTCATTAGAAGGATCAATGACAATGCATACATGCTAGACTTGCCGACTAAGTACAATATGAGTGCTACTTTCAACATTTCTGATTTGTCTTTATTTGAACATGCAAATTTGTGGATGAATCCTTCTAAGGAGGGGGGAGTTGATATGATCAAGAAAGGCACACTCAAGGAAGTCAAGGACTCATTGAAGGATTTTAGTGGGCCCATGATAGGGAAGAAATCTAAGGAGCTCACTAATGCACTACAAGCCTTTGTTTCAAGCTTCTTCATGGAGAATAGACATGGCACTTCACAAGGAGCTATTGGAACTTTTAAGACACCATATGGAGATGATGGACATGCTTGGTACTTAGTTGTAGAGTGCCTAGATGAGTCACAAAGCAAGGACACCAAGGACACCACTCAAAGTGCACCTTTTGAGCCTCCTTGAGTGTTCTTGATGCATTTTGTGTCTACAAGCTGGATTTTTGAGCTCTAACATTTAAGTCCTCTTTAAAAAATTTAAGCGGATTAATCATGCCATTGGAACTCAAATATTCAAGCTTGGAGCTGAAGATACAAGTGGAAACCCTAAGGAGCCCAAAGGTGCACCCGAAAAGATCATTTGGGGGTTTTTGGGGTCAAACTTGTATTTGCACTTTATTCTCCATTGATTCTTATTTATTTACATTATTTAGGATGTTATTTAGGCTATGGAATTAATTCAGGTTGCTTAAGACAAGTGGCATATGCTACATACCTTAAACATTATTGAACGGGTTTAGGAGTCCTAGTTTGACGAGGTTTTCTTGAGTCCTTTATAACTAGGTTTCCTAGGTGACTTGGGCTATGAATTTTTTACTATCATTTATCCTAGTTTAGGCCTATAAATAGGCACATATTTTGGTTGCAAAAAATAGCTTTCAACTGAAAGAACATTGCTACTTTGGAGATATTTCTTTTTGGTTCTTGGCAGACTACCTTGGTGTACAAGTGTGCATGTGTTCTTGGTGTTCTTATACTTCCCATTTCTAGTCACAGGTTGATTAAGGGTGGGGGCCTTCAAATCCAGTCTCTTTGATGTTTTTTGGAGCTTGAAAAACATCTTGGGCACATTTCATGGTCTTTATACCATTGGGGTTCACATCAAAAACACGTTGTGAATGTATCCATTTCATGACAAACAAGTTGTGAATGTTTCCATTTTGTTTGAAACAAGTCGTAAATCTTTCCATTTCACACCAAATAAGTTGTGAATCTTTCCATTTCATTTGAAAAAAGTTGTGAATGTTTCCATTTCATTCCAAACAAGTTGTGAATGTTTCCATTTCATTCTAAACAACTTGTGAATGTTTCCATTCCATTCGAAATAAGTTGTGAATGTTTCAACTTCATTCCAAACAAGTTGTCAATGCTTCCATTTCATTCAAAAGAAGTTGTGAATGTTTCAATTCCATTCAAAACTAGTTATGAACGTTTCCATTTTATTCAGAACCAATTATGAATGTTTCCATTTCATTCCAAACATGTTGTGAATGTTTCCATTTCAATCCTAACAAGTTGTGAATGTTTCCATTTCATTCGGAACAAGTTATAAATGTTTCCAATTCATTCCAAACAAGTTATGGATGTTTCCATTTCATTCCAAATAAGTTGTGCACGTTTCCATTTCATTCCAAACCAGTTGTGAATGTTTCAATTTCATTCCTAGCATGTTGTCAATGTTTCCATTTTGTTCAAAACAAGTTGTGAATGTGTGATTCCAAACAAGTTGTGAATGTTTCTGATTTCATTATAAACAAGTTGTGAATGTTTCCAATTCATTCCAAAGTTGTGAAAGTTTTCATTTCATTCCAAACAAGTGTAAATGTTTCCATTTCATTCCAAATAAGTTGTGAATGTTTCCATTTTGTTCCAACCAAGTTGTGACCTTTCCATTTGACTTCAAATAAGTTGTGAATGATTCCATTTCATTCAAAACAAGTTGTGAATGCTTGCATTTCATTCCAAAGAAGTTGTGAATGTTTCCATTTCATTCCAAACAACTCATCAACATTTCCATTTTGTTTGAAGAAAGTTGTGAATGTTTCGATTACACTCGAAACTAGTTGTGAATGTTTCGATTTCATTCAGAACCAGTTGTGAATGTTTCTATTTTTTTCCAAACATGTTGTAAGTGTTTCCATTTCATCCTAAACAATTTGTGAATGTTTTCATTTCATTTTAAGCAAGTTGTGAATGTTTCCAAATTCGTTCCAAACAACTTGTGAATATTTCCATTTCATTGGAAACTAGTTGTAAATGTTTCCTTTTCATTTCGAATGAGTTGTGAAGGTTTCCATTTCATTCCACACAAGTTGTGAATGTTTCCATTTCATTTGAAACAAGTTGTTAATGTTTCAATTTGATTCCAAACATGATACGAGCAAAGAAGGCACAACCAAGGATGGCAAGGATCCATTGAAGATAACTAGTGGACCATTGACAAGGAAGATGTCTAAGGAGCTCTCTAGTGCACTTCAAGCTTTTGTCTCAAGCTTTTTCATGGAGAATGGGCTTGGAATTTCACAAGGAGTTGTTGGAACATGCAAGGAATCATATGGAGATGATGGCCAAGCTTGGATTTTGATAGATTGGCGATATTCTAGTATAAAAATCATATCTCGAGCTAAACAGATCGAAATTGGGTAATTCTTAATTCATTGAAAAGCTAACATCTGGAGTAAAAAAATCATATGCATACCATGAAACACAGTTTCCAAGTTAAGGGGGTCCAATTTAGTTTCAAAGTTGCAATTTGCAAGTCATCACTAGTTCAGAAGCTGTTGCGCTATTTTGGGCATATCTTTGGTTTTAAATATCCGTTTTGTGTGATTCAGGTGTTGTTTCAAACATAAGAAAGAGATATACAACTCTCATGCTTTGAATTTTGAGAAATCATGGCTACATCAAGGTTGAATTTCATCTTGAAGTTGAAGACACAAGCAAGAACCCTAAGGAGCCCTTAAGTGCACACAAGAAGACTATTTTGGGGTTTTTAGGGCCAATCTTGTGTTGTAACATATTCTATTTTATTTTCCTACTTATTTACATTATTTAGTATTTTATTAGGGCCACAGAGGAGATTTAGGTTACTTAGGATAAAGGGAATTCGCTGCACACCTTAAACATATGTTAAAAAGGTGTAGGAATCCTAGTTTGACTAGGTTTTCTTAAGTCTTTTGTACCTAGGTTTCATATGTGACTTGGGCTGCGAATTTTTTTGAGTTTCTACCCTAGTTTAGGCCTATAAATAGGCATATATTCTAGTAGTAAAACACAGCCATTACATGAAATAATATTGCTACTTTGGAGAGAATTTCTCTTTGGTTCTTTGTGGACTACCTTGGTGCACAAGTTGCTTGTGTTCTTGGTTTTCTTATACTTTTTGTTTCTAATCATGGGTTGATTAGGGGTAGGGGTTTTAAATCTAGTCTCTTTCATGTCTTGTGGAGTATGAAAAACATCTTGGGCATATTTCATGGTCTTTATACTGTTGGGGTTCGCATCAGTTGGTATCAGAGCCACAAGTTCCATTTGAAGGACATATCTTTGGGTTATTGTTTCTTTTCATTTTTCTTTCAATTTTTCTCATTAATTTCATGTTTTAATTGTCTGTTCTAGTCTTTTTTCATCTTGTTTCAGGTCTGTGTTCTTTATTTCCAGCCTTGTTTCCAATCAAAACATCCAAAAAGAACAAAAAGAAGTCAGCTAGTGTTACCTTGTGTTTTTGGTTTTCATCCATTTGTTCTTGTTTGTTTCTTATCTTTCTGTTTTATGTCCAGCCCTATTAATCTCTCTTGTTTTCATTGTTTCTAGCATCGTAGAGTCAAGAAAACATAAAAAAAAAAAAAAGAAGGATCCAAGTTCAGCAAGTTCTAGTATCAAAAAGTTGTTTCAAATTGTGCATGTTTTCATAGTTTCTTGTGTTGGCCAAAAAGAAATCTAATTTTTTGTCTTTGGTAGCAAGGAACTTCAAGAAGAAATTTGTTTTAGCATCAAATAGCAAAAAAAAAGGAAAAAAAAGAAGGAAAAAAAAAGAAAAGGAAAGAACAAAGAAAAGAAATGAAATGAAATGAAAGGAGATTTGCAAAAGAAGTTGCACAAAGTGTTTTGGTTTTGCGTGACAAACCTTACACCATTGTTTTGAGCCAAAAAGATTTTCTCATGGTTCTTGTGATCATCAATTGTAAAAGCTTCCTATAGTCTTTTGAAGCTTGTTTAGCCTACCTCTTTTGGAGTCAAAATTGTTTTCAACCATTCAAGTTTTCTTGTGCGCTTTAAGGACAGTTTTCTTAGAACTTTTGAGGACTCTTTTAATAGCAATATTCTCACTAACAAATTAAGTGTTTAAGTGTTCATCTTTTGAGTGAAACACATGAGGTGAGTGTGTGAGTATCTTTGATTTTAGGAGTATGAAGGGCCAGGAGGATAGGTGGATGGAAGTGAGACACATTGAGGAGCCTACCACGAGATAAGTTCAAGAAACTCTCAATAGACTTGTGGGGAGGATTGAGGACATAGATTTGAGGTTGCCAAGAAGGCCTAATCCCATCTTACAACTAAGGAGACGTCCAGGGAGAAAAGAACTCGAGGAGGAAGAAAAAGCTTCGCATGACCATGGGTTTCCAAGGACGTGTAAGCAAAGGGAGGACAACAATCTCAACTCCATCAAGCTTACCATTCCATCCTTCCAAGGGAGGAGTGATCCTAATGCATATTGGGAGTGGGAGCAAAATATTGAAATGATGTTTGATTGCAATCATTACTTCAAGGAAAAGAAGGTTAAATTGGCTACTATAATGTTCACTGATTATGCTATTGTATTGTGGAATCAGGAAGTTACTTCTAGGAGAAGGAATAAGGGAGAGCCCATACACACGTGGAGAGCCCTTAAAGCATTAATGAAGAGGAGATTTGTGCCTAGCTACTACAGTAAAGATCAACGCCTCAAGCTTCAATGGCTAGTGCAACCCAAAAGAGTGTAAAGGACTACCACAAAGACTTGGAGATGACCTTGACCCGAGCCAATGTCATTGAGGATGAAGAGACCACAATTTCTAGATTCATCAATGGTCTCAACCATGAGATAGCCAACAGAGTTAAAATGGTGCCTTATTTCAATATGGAGGACTTGCTTCACCATGCCACTGAGGTAGAGAGGAGCATCAAGAAAGCAAAGGCATCCAAGCTGTCTTAAGGAGGAATTTCCACATTGAGAGGAGCAAAGAGCAAGGATGTGAGAGAAGTACCCAAGCCAAAAGTAGAGGCCACAATAGGAGGCTTGTCTCAACTGCAACAAGAAAAGTCAATCATGCTTGTACCACTTTCACCACAACAAGTCTTGGAGGACCAAAGAAAACTTCAAAGTGAGGTTGAGAGAAAAGTAAATGGGGGAAAGTTGAGGGCAAGAGTGAAGAGGGGAAAGCTGAGAGAACAAATGAGAGATCAAGGGAAAAGAGTGAACATGAGGGGAAAAAGAGTGGAGAGTTCCCGAGAGAAAAAATTGAGTGTGAAGTTGAGAGAAGACAAGAGTGCAATGAACCCAAGCCAAGTGAAGAGAGAAAGACCTACAAAGAAGCCATACATTCATCTAACATGATGGAGTCTTTTTCTAGTGTTATGTTGTCTTCTTTTCAGGACCTAAGTGAATATGAACTACAAGAATCAAATGAGTTGCTACCAATCCAAGAAGTTGGTGTTCGAAATTTTCCAAGTCATGTCCTATGCTTCAAACCAACTAAGGAAGTTGAAAAGAACAATTTGAGGTAAGTCCTAGTGATTTCAATTGCAAAAGTATGCCTAACATTGTTTCTTACTCTATGGTTCAAGAGGAAGACAATGTTGAAACTCGACCTAAAGTCATTGAGTACAAAGGTGAAAATTTTTTGGTCCTAAAGGAAGATACATGGAGACTAAGTCCAGCCACTGTAATGTATTTCTTCTTTACACTTAGATTTGATTTGGTTTTACATGAAAATCTCAAACAATGTGTGTTTTCTTGCAATGTTATTTTAACAAATGGTTTTTATCAAACTAGATTAAGAGAAGGAAGTAACAATAAGAATTTGACAATATATGGTTTTAAGCTTTATAATTCTTCAATTTTTTCAAATGCTCTTTTGAATTCCATGAGTTTCTCTAGAGAAAAATCTACTTTGGTATCTTTTATTTTTGATTTTGTTTGTTTTGCATCAATCTCACATTGTTTTGTTCTGTCTCAAGTTAAATCTACTTCTTTGGAATATTTCTTGCATAAATTGGTTCTTACACATGCATTACATATTTCTTTGTTTCCCATTAATGTTCAGCCCATTTTTGTGTGTCATTCTTCAATTTCCAGCAAGCATTTCTTTACCTTGACACATGCTTTACAAAAACTTTTGAGCATTGATCCTTTTGCTTTATGTCTAAACCTGAAAGTTTTTATTTTAAGTGAAAATTATGGTTTTAAATTTAGCCTTTTTTATATGATCAAGGAAGGCACACTCAAGGAAGGCAAGGAACCATTGAAGGTTTCTAGTAGACCAATGACAAGGAAGAAAGCTAAGGAGCTCTCAAATGCACTACAAGCCTTTGTTTCAAGCTTCTTCATGGAGAATGGACATGGGACTTCACAAGGAGCTGCTGGAACTCTCAAGACATCATATGGAGATGATGGACATGCTTGGTACTCAGTGTTAGAGTGGTTAGACAAGTCACAAAGCAATGACACAAAGGACACCACTCAAAGTGCACCATTTGAACCCCCTTACGTGTTCTTGTTGCATTTTGTGTCTACAAGTTGGATTTTTGAGCTCTAACTTTTCAAGACTTCTTTAAAACATATGAGAGGAAGCTTCATACCCTTGGAACTCAAATATTCAAGCTTGGATCTGAAGGTACAAGTGAGAACCCTAAAGTGCCCAAAAATGCACCCGAGAAGGCTATTTAGGGGTTTTCAGGTTTAATCTTGTATTTGCATTTTATTTTCATTTAATTCCTTTTTATTTAAATTTTTTAGGATGTTATTTAGGCTATGAAATTAATTCAGGTCACTTAGGACAAGTGGCATACGCTGCATACACTAGACAAGGTTAGAAAGGTTTAGGAGTCCTAGTTTGACTAGATTTTCTTGAGTCCTTTGTAACTAGGTTTCCTAGGTGACTTGGGCTGCCAATTTTGCCTATGTTTTTACCCTAGTTTAGGCCTATATAAAGGCACATATTCTGGATATAAACACACAGATTTTTTCCAAAATAATATTGCTACTTTGGAGAAGTTTCTCTTTGATTCTTGGTGGGCTGCCTTGGTGCGCAAGTGTGCTTGTGTTCTTGGAGTTTTATGTTTTGTGTTTCTAATCACAGGTTGATTAGGGGTGGGGGTTTCAAACCTAGTTTTTTTTATATCTTGTGGAGCTTGAATAACAACTTGGGCATGTGTCATGGTTTGTATACCATTGGGATTCGCATCAGTTGGTATCAAAGCCACAAGTTCCATTGAAGGACATATCTTTATGTTCTTGTTTATCTTTGTTCTGTTTCAATTTCTTTCTAGTAATTTCATGTCTTAATTCTCTATTTTAATCTTTCTCCATCTTGTTTCAGGTTTGTGTTCTTTGTTTCCAGCCTTGTTTCCAATCAAAGAACCAAAAACAACAAAAAGAAGTCAATCTGTGTCACCTTGTGTTCTCGGTTTCAAGTTGTTTGTTCCTGATTATTTATTATCTTTCTGTTTTGTATCCAGCCCAATTAATCTTTCTTGTTTTCATTTTTTCCAGCATGGTGGAGTAAAGAAAACAACAAAAAAACAAGGATCCATGTTGAATAAGTTTTGGTATCAAAGATGTTGTTTCAAATTGTGCACGTTTACATAGTTTCTTGTCTTGGCCAAAAAGAAATCTAACTTTTTGTCTTTGGTAGCAAGCAACTTCAAGAATAAATTTTTTTTAGCATCAAAATAGCAAGCAAAAGAAAAAATAAAGAAAAAAAAAAAGAAAAGAACAAAGCAAAGAGCTTGCAAAAAAAGAAGTTTTCTCAAAGTGTTGAAAGTTTTTCTCCCCAAAACCTATCCCATTGTTTTTTAGCCAAAAAGCTTTCTTTGTGGTTCTTGTGATCATCAATTGCAAGAGCTTCTTAGAGTCCTTTAAAGCTTGTTTAGCCCACCTCTTTTGGAGTCAAAATAGTTCTTTAAAATTCAAGTTTTCTTGTGTGCTTTGAGGACAGTTTTCTTAGAACTTTTGAGAACTCTTTGAATAGCAATGTCTCACTAACAAATTGAGTGTTTGAGTATTCATCTTTTGAGTGAAACACATGAGGTGAGTGTTTGTGAGGATCTTTGTTTTCAGGAGTAAGGAGGGCTAGGAGGATAGAAGGATGGAAGTGAGACACAATGAGGAGCCAAACATGAGAGAGCTTCAAGAAACTCTTAATATACTTGTGGGAAGGATTGAGGACATTAATTTGAGATTGCCAAGAAGACCAAATCTTATCTTGTATCCAAGGAGAGGTCCAAGGAGAGAAGAACCCGAGGAGGAGGAAGGGTTTGGCATGACCATGGGGAGCCAAGAGAGGACAACAATCTAAGCTCCATCAAACTTACCATTCCACCTTTCCAAGGGAGGAGTGATCCAGATACATATTGGGAGTGGGAGCAAAAGATTGAGATGGTGTTTGAGTGCCATCACTATTCTGAGGAAAAGAAAGTTAAATTGGTTACCATTGAATTCACTGATTATGCTCCTGTGTGGTGGAACTAGGTTGTAATTTGTAGGAGAAGGAATTAAGAGGAACCCATCAATACATGGAGAGCTCTTAAAGCCATGATGAGAAAGAGATTTGTTCCAAGTTACTACTATAGAGATCAACACCTCAAACTTCAAAGGCTTGTGCAAGGGCAAAGGAATGTGGAGGACTACCAAAAGGACTTGGAGATGACATTGACCAGAGCCAATATCATTGAGGATGAGGAGGCTACCATTGCTAGATTCATCAATGGCCTTAACCATGAGATTGCCAAGAAAGTGGAGATGGTGCCATATGTCAACACTAAGGATTTGCTTCACCATGCCACTAAGGCCAAAAGAATCATCAAGAGATCTAAGGCATCCAAGATGGCTCAAGGAGGAAGTTCCACATGGAGGGGAACATTGAGTAAGGAGGCACCAAAGCCAAGAGTGGAGGCCACCAAGGGAGGCTTGTCTCGGCCTTAACAAAAAAAGTCCAAAGTACCACCCAAAGAAGTGCCTAATTCAAGGGAAATTGAGTGCTTCAAGTGTAGAGGCAAGGGGCAGTACATGAGAGATTGTCCTAACAAAAAGATGATGATACTCTAAGAGGATGAAGAGATCACATCTGAGGCAGAAGATGCCATGGAGGAGACACCACCTTTGGAGGATGATGAGCAAAACATACTTGAGCCCGAGGAGGGAGAGTTTGCATTTGTTGCTACGAGAGCTCTAAGTGTGCAAGCCAAGGAGGAGGCCAACCAAAGAGAGTGTATCTTTCACACTAGATGCCGAATTAAAGATCAAGTGTGCAGCGTCATTGTTGATGGAGGAAGTTGCACAAATGTAGCGAGCTTCCCACACAAAAGCACCCACAGCCATATAGGCTTCAATGGTTGAATGATGCCAGGGTGGTAAAAGTGGTAAAGTAAGTTTCAATTCACTTTAAAATTGGTACTTACCATGATCAAGTTCTTTGTGATGTTGTTCCTATGCAAGCTTGCCATATTTTTCTTGGAAGGCCATGGCAGTTTGACAAGAAAGTCACCGATGATGGAGAGAAGATCTTATACTTATTTGTTCATGAAGGAAGGCCAGTTACACTTAGTCCACTTTCACGACAATATGTTTTGGAGGATCAAAGGAAACTTCAAAGTACATGAGGGAAAAGTTGAGGGCAAGAGTGAAGAGGGGAAAGCCAAGAAACAACATGAGAGAACAAGTAAGAAGAGTGAACATGAGGGGAAGAAGAGTGGAGGGTTCCTGAGAGAAAAGAATGAGAAGAAGTTGAGTGGCAAGAAAGAGTGCTATATTGCAAAAATGAGTGATGTGAGGAAAACCATTCAAGGACAAAGACCAGTGATTCTTTTAGTTTACAAAGAGTCTTTTCTTGTTGTTAACGATCTAACACATCTTCCTAGAGTTGTTGTGTCCTTGTTGAAGGGCTTTGAAGATGTGTTCCCTGAAGATTCGAGAGGTTTGCCTCCAATTAGAGGCATTGAGCATCAAATAGACCTAGTCCCAGGAGCACCAATACCAAATAGGCCAACTTATAGAACCAATCCCGATGAGACTAAAGAGATTCAGAAACAAGTGAAGGAGTTGTAGGACAAAGGCCTTGTGAGAGAAAGTTTGAGTCTTTGTGTCGTGCCTGTACTTTTAGTGCCGAAGGAGGATGGTTCATGGCGCTTGTCCATGGATTGTAGGCCTGTCAAGAAGATCACTATAAAGTGTAGACATGCTATTCCTAGAATTGATGATATGCTTGATGAGTTCCATGGTTCTACTTTCTTTTCAAAGATTGATTTGAAAAGTGGGTACCATCAAATTAGAATGAGGGAAGGGGATGAATGGAAAAATACTTTCAAAACAAAGTTTGGACTTTATGAATAGTTAGTTATGCCTTTTGGATTAACTAATGCTCCTAGTAGTTTCATGAGACTTATGAATCAGGTCTTGCGTGACTTCATTGGTAGGTTTGTTGTTGTGTACTTTGATGATATTTTAGTATATAGCAAGAACTTAAAAGAGCATGTTGGACACCTCACACAAGTACTAAGCACTTTAAGAGGACAAAAGCTGTATGCTAACTTGAAGAAGTGCTCTTTTTGCGTTGACAAAGTTGTTTTCCTTGGATTTGTTATGAGTTCACATGGAATTGAGGTAGATCAAGAGAAGTTGAGAGCCATACAAGAATCGCCGACACCAACATCCATTACTGAGGTGAGATCATTCCATGGGTTAGCTAGCTTCTATAGGAGGTTTGTATGGAATTTTCCTTCTATTGCTGCACCTCTAACTGAAGTTATAAAGAAGAATGTTGGGTTTAAGTGGGGAAAAGCTCAAGAGGAGGCTTGCAGATTGTTAAAGGAGAAGTTATGTCATGCACCACTTTTAGCTTTGCCTAACTTTGCTAATACTTTTGAAGTTGAGTGTGATGTTTTAGGTATAGGCATTGGATCTATGTTGATGCAAGGAGGCTGCCCCATTACATACTTGAGTGAGAAGCTTAATGGTGCTACCTTGAACTACCCAACTTATGACAAAGAGCTCTATGCTTTGGTAAAAGCCTTGGAGACTTGGCAACATTATTTGAAGCCAAGTGATATGATCAAAGAAGGCACAACCAAGGATAGCAAGGATTCATTGAAGATAACTAGTGGAGCATTGACAAGGAAGAAGGCTAAGGAACTTCTGAAACATGCAAGGAATCATATGGAGATGATGGCCAAGCTCAGATGTTGACAGATTGGCGATGTTCTGGTAGAAAAATCATATCTTGAGTTAAAAAGATCAGAATTAAGTAATTCTTGATTCATTGGAAAGATAACATCTGGAACTACAAATCATATGGAGACCATAAAACCCATTTTGCACGTTAAGGAGGCCGAATATAGCTTCAAAGTCACGATTTGCGACTCATCACTGGTTCAGAAGCAGTTGCAGTATTTTGGGCATATCTTTGGCTTTAAATGTCCATTTTGTGTGGTTCAGGTGTCATTTCAAAGATAAGAAAGAGATCTAAAATTTTCATGCTTTCCATTTTCAGAAATCATGGTTTCATCAAGTTTAAATTTCAGCTTGAAGTTGAAGACACAAGCAGGAACCACTTGAGAAGACTATTTTGGGGTTTTTATGGCCAA
>KK906685.1:3307-15428 GCA_000696445.1 Aquilaria agallochum
CTAGCTCGCAGTTTCCACCTTCGGGAAATCCTCTCTTGCTTGTGGTAGCTGATTCTTCTATCCCGAAGGCGATCCGTTTATTCCCCCGAGGGGCTGTCTGCACCTTTGGAGCTCTCTGGGGTACTAGACTAAATCCCGAGTTTGAGGCACTGGAATTCGCCTAGTCCGAGGTCAGTACTAATGCCTTTCTCCGATGGTGCCAGGCCTCCCGAGCATGCTTTTGATTGGAGGTACCTTCTAGGAGAGGCGATAGTCCTTCGGCTATCAATCCTAAGTGACCTGAATCACTTCCATGGCCCTAATAAAATCCTAAATAATGTAAATAAGTAGGAAAATAAAATAAAATATGTTACAACACAAGATTGGCCATAAAAACCCCAAAATAGTCTTCTCGGGTGGTTCTTGCTTGTGTCGTCAACATCAAGCTGAAATTCAAACTTGATGCAGCCATGATTTCTCAAAATGAAAAGAATGAGAGTTGTAGATATCTTTCTTAGCTTTGAAATGACACCTTAACCACACAAAACAGACATCTAAAGCCAAATATATATCCAAAATACTGCAACTACTTCTAAACCAGTGATAACTCGCAAGTCGCGAATTTGAAGCTAAATTGGACCTCCTTAACGTGCAAACTGGGTTTCATGGTCTTCATATGATTTGTAGCTCCATATGTTAGATTTTCTATTAATCAATAATTACTCAATTCCCATCTGTTTAGCTCAAGATATGATTTTTCTACCAGAACATCGTCAATCTATCAACATCCAAGCTTGGCCATCATCTCCATATGATTCCTTCCATGTTCCAGCAGGTCCTTGTGAAATTCCAAGCCCATTATCCATGAAAAATCTTGAGACAAAAGCTTGAAGTGCACTAGTGAGCTCCTTAGCCTTCTTTCTTGTCAATGGTCCACTAGTTATCTTCAACGGATCCTTGCCATCCTTGGTTGTGCCTTCTTTGATCGTATCACAATCTTGGTCAAATCTTGTTTATTTAAGTTAAGTTTGGGTCTAAAACAAAATTTAGGTTTTTAAAACTTATTCTTAACCCTAAAAATTCAGCCTGACTCTTCAAGATGTAAAATTACTATTTTACCCTTGAACCTCATTTGGTGTTTCAACTTCCACAGAACTTAGTGAACTTTTCTAAACTTACATATTCTTGCTATGTGAACTTGAAATAAGGTTCCAAACTAGGTTTCAAATGCTTTACCTTCCTTGAATGAGCCTTCATCTAGGAGAGCCATAACATTCTCCCCTCTTTCTGGAATTTGGTCCCCCAAATTCTGCTGTAACTAAGGTAAAACACTAGGATACCTTTTCAACATATCCTGCTCCATCTCCCAAGTAGCTTCCTCCTCACTAGGGTTTGACCAAAGGATTTTAACCATTAAAATCCACTTGCTCTGGAGTTTCTTAACTTGCCTATCAAGTATCTGAACAGGATTTTCTTCATAAGTAAAGTCTTCCAGGATGGGAATCGCTGAAGAGTTGACTACTTGTCCTGGATCCATTGTGCATTTCCTTAGAATTCTCACGTGAAACATGTTATGTACCTGGGACAAGTTAGGTGGTAACATCGACCGATAAGCAGCCTTCCCTATTTTTTCCCAAAACTTCATAGGGTCCGATGTACCTAGGGCCTAACTTACCCCTCTGCCCAAATCGGGTAACTCCTTTCATGGGAGAACTTTGAAAAATACCTTGTCCCCAACTTCAAAACTCAATTGCTGTCTCCTTAGATTTGCATACTTAGTCTACCAGTTGTTGGTTGCTCTAATCCGTTTCTGGATCAACTTGATCTTAGCTATGGTGTCTGCTATAATCTTATGACCAATAACTATCCTGTCCAAAAGGTCTGCAAACAATGGGGCGTCATGCATCGCCTGACATACAAAGCCTCGTATGGTGCCATACCTATAATATTTTGATGGCTGTTATTATAAGCAAACTCAATAAGCAGCAAATGCTGATCCTAAGCTCCTTGGAAGTCAATGGCACATATACGCAATATATTTTCCAATTTCTGAATTACTCTCTCAGATTGTCCATCAGTCTAAGGATGAAAGGTAGTACTGAGACTAGCTTTACTCCCTAATGCTTTTTGGAAAGCATTCCAAAACTTGGATACAAACCGAGGATCTTTATCAGATATAATCTGATCCGGTATACCATGCAACCTCACAATCTCCTTAACATACAACTACGCCAACCTCTCCAAAGTATAAGTAATCCTTATGGGCATAAAGTGTGCCGATTTAGTCAACCTATCAACCACTGCCCATATAGCATCATGCTGACTCTGGGTATTCGACAACCCTACTAGGAAATCCATGGTAATGGGCCCCCATTTCTACTTCGGAACAGGTAAATTCTAAAGTGTGCCTGTTGGCTTCTGATGTTTAGCTTTAACCATCTGGCATATCAAACACTTAGCCACATGTCCTGCTACATCCCTTGTAAATCCTAGCCACAAAAAATGCATCTTCAGATGTGGTACATCTTACTAACACCTGGGTGAACACTTAACTTACTACTATGTGCTTCCTATAGGACTTGCTGCCTAAGTCACTCCACATTCAGCATATAGAATCAATCTCCATGGTGTAGTATTCCATCCTTGTACCGAAATTCCTTCTTCACAGTACCAAGCTTCTCTTCTCCAGAGTTTTTCTTCAACAACGTATCTTTACTCTAAGCATCCTTGACCTCAAACAACCAAGATGATTGTATCTCCAAAACGTAGGCTAGGGGCCTTTCTTGGTTTTACTAAAACTCATGCAAAGCCAATAAGCAATCCCCTAACACTCCTCTTACAAAAATTGTAGCCTGATCCTTAATAGGATCTCACCCATGTACTTTCAACCCAATACATCCGCTGCCACATTTCCTTTGCCTACACAATACTTAATCAAGTAATCATAATCTTTTATGTATTCAATCCACCTTTGTTGCCTCATGCTCAGATCCTTCTGTATGACCAGATATTTCAAACTCTTATGGTCTATGAAAATCCTAAATGACCTCCCTAATAAGTACTGCCTCCAAATTTTAAGAGCAAAGACTACTGCAACTAGCTTAAGGTCGTAAACTGGATAGTTCAACTCATTATGTCTCAACTACCTAGAGCCATAGGCAATCATCTAACTTTCCTGCATTAACACACACCCCAAACCAGAACTTGATGCATCTGTGTACACCGTGAAAGTTTTGTTCGGATCCGGTAAAATAAGTACTGGTACACTCATCAACTTTTTCTTTAACTCCAAGTAAGCTTCTTCACACTTTGGCGTCCAGACAAACTTCTAAGTTTTCTTGGTCAAGGCTGTTAACGGTGTCGCTATCACAGAGAATTTCTTTATGAACCTCCTATAGTAGTCTACCAAGCCCAAAAACTCCTAGCTTCTGTAATTCTAGTTGGTCTCTTCCACTTAACCACTGCTTAAACCTTTTGAGGATCAACTGACAGACCCTGAGCACTGATAATGTGCCTTAGAAACTGTATCCTTTCAGACCAAAACTCACACTTAGATAGCTTTGCATAATACTGATTATCCCTTAGTACTTGCAAAACTGTTCTAAGGTGTTCTTCGTGCTCTTAGGTAGACTATGAATATACCAGGATATCATCAATAAAGACTTGAACAAATTGATCCAAGAATGGCCTGAAGATTCTATTTGTGGCCTCCATGAACATTGTTGGGGCGTTAGTCACACCAAATGACATAACTATATACTCGTTGTTACCACCTCACAAAAATGGGAGAATTACAAAGTGTGGCATAATGGTCAAAAATCATTATATTGTGTAATTCTCTTCATGGTGATTGAAGTGTGAGGGGTAAAAAGTATAATGAACACCTCCTTAAAAGTGTTCCAAGTTGGTAACTTGGCCCCCAAGTAAAGCCTTAAGGATTGCATGTTTGTCAAGCAACCTGTCGACTTTTTTGTAAGGTTTTGCAAATTCAGGTACTTAATTGGAAACTCTCAAGAAAAAGATTTGGAGAGTTATGGAAAGGATATGAATGCTATGAAAGTACTATTGGAGGACCAAATTGCTTATGGAAGACAACTAAGGACAAAGAAAACACAAAAAGGCATAAAGGACCTAAGTATTCTAATGTAGGCCTTAAGATGGATATGTCTTTGACTTAAGTCAAATGGAGCAATTTGGAGTTTTCCAACCCAGGGAGGGGCGGCTATAGCTTGGAAATAGGTCAAAAATATGGTAAAAATGTGGACTAATAAGTTTAAGACAAAGAAACCATGCTTATGGGCAAGGAAAAGGACATAAAGCAAGGTTAAGCTTGTTAAGTGTGTTTTGTGCCCTTAAGCACATTTAAACCCATTTAAGTGGCCAAGTCACTTATCTCTCTCCCATTTTCGGCCTTCTCCATTCCAAGAACATAGCCACACTTCCTCCATAGCCACCACACCTTCAAACTTGCAATTGATTGAAACTGAATACAAAAGGAAGTAATTGGAAGCAAACTAGAGCTATTGCTTGAATACTTCAAGGATCAAGCTTGATTTTCGGCCTACCCAATTTGGTAAGGGTTCTCTTGCTCCCATAGGTTTTTTTTCTATATTTTCAAGCAACCATGGAGCTAGGGCTAAGCTTGGAAGAGAGACATAAGCTTGATGAACCAAAGCTTAGCAAGGGGAGTGCACTTATTGAAGGTTTTGTGACCTAGTGTGAAATGCAAAAATATGGCAGTGAAATGAGGGTTTCTAGAACCCAAAGTTAGTACTAACTAGTGTTCAAATCCTCCTAAGACCAAGAATTAGCTTAAGGAGGGCTTCCATAATGATTTGGTTATGCTTATTATGTGTTTTATAGACTAATCTGTGGTATATGTTACTGCTGCATTTCATGTGTTTGTTGGTTGTGAATGGCTGCTGTATTTGGTTGTTATATCTTTTATGCATGTATTGTGGTTTTTGTGCTTTAGTGTCTTTGGATGTAGGTTTTGATGATGGTTACCTTGCCTATTGAGTCCAAGTGCTACCCTTACTAAGTTTCTCAATGAAACTTACTCCCCTCAATTCTGCCGTTTCAGGTCCAGCTGAAAGATCACCTTGATACTAACCTTTTTTGTTTGAGTTTTGCCCTGAATTTTGAGTTACTTAAACTTCCATATGTCTAGTTGTGATCTGAAAATTTTGGGGATTTTAGGAGCACATTTGGTATTTTTAGTGATGGTGCTTATTGTGTTATGCAGCAGCTGTCCAGCATCCTGTTTCTAGAGTCCATTGTGTCTCAGGCACTCCTGTAACCTAGGGTGCGTATTTAGCTAGGTTAAGACCATTATGTAGTTCATGTATGCATGTACATGTATTGTATGTAAAAGGAGACAAGTATGGGAACATTTGAGTAATGTTTTCACTATGTATGTGATGTGGTGCAAAGTTACCTAAGTGTGAATGACAGGTTGCTTACTTGTAAATTATATTTTGGCCATATAAAATTTTTAGATACAAGAGCATGTAATTCCTATGTGTATTGGACATGTGTGGGATAGCCTTGGAGGGCTTACCCCTTGTGGATGAAGTGTTTGCACACTTATGAAATTTTGTATAGGCAAAATGGTCATAAAGTGACCAGAATTTTGACTTTGCACTCAAAGTTCTATATCTCCCTTTGTAGAATAAATCTTGGTATGAAATTTTTATCACAACTAGACTACATCTAGAGGTCAAACTAGGATTTAGAATTTCTAAATTTAGAGCCCTGTGGACAAAGATATGACATTGCAAAGTTGGCTATGTTACTGTTCATTTGGTCAGAATTTTGTAACCAACTTCAAAAATCCATAACTTGGTCCATAGGTGGGCTATTGATGTAAAACAAAATTCCTTGATTTGATTAAAGATTCTACTTGATAATGAAAGAAATAAAATGTGGCATTACATGGCTAGATTAATACGGTTTTTTGGAAGAATTTTCAGGTGCAATGGTTGGTCACTTATACTTAATAAGATTGCCTAATGTGTGGTAGCCAAGATTAAGAATTGTGCTAGTTTTTTCCTTCCTTGCTGCTATGGTGTGCATAAAATGTAAATATGTGTGTAATAGTTAGACCAATATGCATACATTTATATAGTGCCCAAGAGGGCCACTTGGGTATGCATATTAATGGTATTGTTCTGATGGCCTACAGAACATACCAATCATGGGAGTTTTTTAATGCACTGTTTTGGCACCATAACTGGACTACCCTGGAGTGGATAATAGATGTTGCTATTAGAGCATGGTTTACACATGTACATAGCATATAGTTGCATTGCATGCTAGCTACCCACATGAACTCAGTGTGGTCAATTGCTAATGTCAAGTACTATTAAAATACCTATGATCTTTATATGTGTTCTATGATGAATGATCAATACAGGAAGTAAACATGATTGCCACAAGGAGAGGGGAACCACCCCAAAGGCCTCATACTAAATCTGGGCAACAAAGAAATGGACAGAATAGAGGGAATCAAGGCCAACAGGGGGCACTAAACCCTAAAGTGCCACAGGTTTGGTTAAAGCTTCAGAGGAATTTAGCTTTAATCAATGAAAACTTAGTAAGGCTTATTCAAGCACAACATCAAGGAGTCCCAATAGCATAGCAAAAGCAATTCAAGATCCACAGCAGCAACTACAAGAAGAAGCTAGGAAACACATATGTACATGTTCCTTCTGGAGGAATAGGAAACAGAAAATATGAAGTTGATGAGGTGGAAGATGAGGATAGGAGAAATCCAAGAGGCAGAAGAGTAAAATCTGAGATTGGTTAGATGTCCAAGACCAATCCCTCAATCTATAACTATTCCTCTACTAGGAATGAGATTGAGGAAGATCATGGGAGAAGGGTCGAGAGAAGGCATAGAGAGCATCACCATGCTAAGGAGTCTCACAGATCTAGGAGACAGAGAACAAAGGGTCTAGAAGGCCTAGATGAGATCAAACTGCTGGAGAGGTTCCAAGGACTAAGGCCTCTACAGTTTGATGGAAGAGCAGGACTTGAAAGAGCTGAAGAGTGGTTAATCTTCATAGAAAAGATGTTTGAGAGAATGCCACTCAGCTCCACCCAGAAGGTGTCACTGGCTACTTACAACTTGGTAGGCAGTGCAGAGATGTGGTGGAAAAACACCATAGATAAGTATGTTGTCTGAAAGGGCAGAAGGCTAGGAAGAGATATTAAGATGAGCTGGCCAGAATTCACTCAACTGTTCTAGGAACAGTACATCAGTGATGCCATCAAGGATATGAAGCAAGCCGAATTTGATGCTCTAAGGCAAGACAACCTCAGTGTCCTACAGTATGAGCACAAATTTAATTAGTTGGTGAGGTATGCTCTTCAGTATCATGTACTGAAGGAGTTAAAGACCAAAAGTTTTGTCAGAGGCCTAAGGTTGGATATCAGAAAGACTGTAAGACCTTTTGGAGTAGTCATATACTATGAAGCAATGCAGAAAGCTCTATTAATAGAGCAAGAGGAGTAAGAGACTAGGTACTTTCCCAGTGGACCAGGGGAAAGTAGCCAGGTAGGAGGCAAGTAGAAGAAGCCACCATATGGCAAGGGAATTAACAAGAGTTCCCATCTTGGTGGTGAGGGCAAGGTTAATGGGAAGTTCCCTAGCCTAAGGTGCCCTAAATGCAAGAAGTTTCATGGAAAGAAACCTTGCTATTTTGACACCCAAGTGTGTCTAAGATGTGGATCCATGGATCATTGGATCAAAGACTGCCCACGGGCTCAAAGGAGGCCAGAAGACCAAGATCCAGTAAGGCTTATTGGGGCAGGACCTAGAGAAGAAGCACCTAGGGAGGGACAACAGACGCCAGTTCCTCCAGTGCAGAGAGCTGGCAGAGTCTTCCAATTGGAGAGGCCAGAGATATCACAACAGGGAGAAGCATTGAGAGGTAACATTTACCTTAATGGTATGCCTGTTAGTGTTCTGTTTAATACTAGTGCATCTGTGTCTATAGTGGCTAAGAAATTTGTTAATGCCATAAAATTGCCTATTGAAATCATGCCTAGGATATCCTTAGTGAAAACAGCATGTAGTCATTGTCTTTTCACTAATGACCTAGCTAAGGATTGTGAGCTAGTAGTTGGAAAAACTAAGGTTATGACTAATCTGCTAGTGTTGGACATTCCTAAGTATGATTTAGTGCTGGGTATGAATTAGCTTTGCTATGCATAACATAAGGATTAATTGTGCTAAAAGAGAAATCACATTGCTTGATGGTGAAGTGCATGCATTAGTGAATTCTAAAGAATTAGTGTATGAAATGCATGGCATGAAACTAGAGGTATTAGATGAGATACCTGTGATTTCTGAGCATGATTTTTGTTATGCATTGAATGAATTGCACTGTGAAGAGGAAGTGGATAGAATACCTGTAGTGAGAGACTTCCGACAAGTCTTTCTTAAAGACTTGCTAGGTATTCCTCCATTAAGGGATATTGAATTTAAGATCAAGTTACAACCAGGAGCTAGTCCAATATCCATTCCTCCTTACATAATGCCTATCACAGAGATAAATGAGCTCAAGAAAACTTGATGAACTTCTTGAAAAAGGGTTCATAAGGCCAAGTGTTTCACCATGGGGAGCTCCTGTTCTTTTTGTAGAGAAAAAGGATGGATCATTAAGACTATGCATTGATTACAGGAAGCTTAATGTAGTGACTATCAAGAACAAGTATTCACTCCCTAGGATTGAGGATCTATTTGATCAACTCAAGGGAGCTAAGATCTTTTCCAAGATACATTTAAGATACGGATACTTATAGTTGAGAGTAAAGGAAAAGAACATACCTAAGACTGCATTTAGGACCAAATATGTGCATTATGAGTACACAATTATGCCATTTGGTTTGACTAATGCCCTAGCTACTTTCATGGACTTGATGAACAGGGTGTTCACACCACATCTGGATAAATTTATGGTTGTGTTCATTGATGATATCCTAGTGTATTCCAAGGATGAAAATGAACATGAACATCATCTGAAGATTGTCTTAAAGACTCTATTGGAACATCATCTTTATGATAAGTTATCCAAGTGCCAATTTGGATAAAGGAAGTGTCCTTCCTAGGACACATCATAGATGTACAAGGCCTTAAGGTAGACCCTGGAAAGGTCAAGGCAGTGCAAGAGTTGGAAAGACCAAAGACTGTAAAGGAAATCAGAAGCTTCCTAGGATTAGCTCGATACTACAGGAGATTTGTATCAAGCTTTTCCATGATTGCCTCAATTTTTACTCATCTGACCAAGAAGGTTCAAAGATTTGAGTGGACTAAGAAGTGTGAAAAAAGTTTCTAGGAGCTCAAGCAGAGGTTGATTAAAGCTCCAATATTGATTCTTCTTGATCCAAGCATGCCCTACATCATCTATACAAATCCATCTAGATCTGGGTAAGGTTTTGTGCTTATGCAAGATAGAAATATCATTGCTTATGGGTCAAGGCAGTTGAGACCCCATGAGCAAAATTATCCTACCCATGACCTAGAACTAGCAACAGTGATTTTTGCTCTGAAGCAATGGAGGCATTACTTGATGGGTAGTTCTTTTGTGATCTACACTGACCATAAGAGCCTAAAGTACTTGTTCACTCAAAAATAGTTGAACATGAGGCAAAAGAGATGGGTAGAGTACATCAAGGACTATGACTGCAGTATAGAGTACATAGAGGGCAAAGGCAATCTAGTAATAGATGCCTTGAGCAGGAAGTACACAGGACTTCTGAAAGGAGGATCCATAGCTGATAATGATGAGCAGAATAGTCTGCTATGCCTATGGCATAAGTGGCATAAGTGGGAGAAAGCCTAAATCTACACATTGGCAATCCAATTAATGGATTAAAGAGGTCAGAAAGGCACAGGAGACAGATACTGAATTGAAAAAGATTTCTGGAGAGGAAAAAGGTTCCTTGTATGAATCCTTTGCCTACAAGCAAGGATTACTGTACTTCAAGGATTGAATCTATGTGCCTAAAAAACCACAGCGTATGTGAATAAAAGAATGAAAGACTTGGGGTTTGAGGTTGGTGACAATGCTTGGCTGAAAGTTGCACCAACCAAAGGCATTACCAGATTTGGTAGAAGATCCAAGTTAGCTCCAAGATACATAGGCCATTATGAGATCTTGGACAGAGTTGACAAGGTAGCATACAGGTTAGCCCTACCGCCAAGCATGTCAAGTGTTCATAATGTTTTTCACATCAGTATGCTTAAGAAGTGTCTATTGGACACAAAGCATGCTATTGCAGTGGAAGACATATAGTTGGAACCTAAATTGATATATGAAGAGAAACCTATAGCTATCTTAGCCAAGGATACTAGAAGGTTAAGAAACAAGCTCATTCCCATGGTTAAAGTTCAGTGGTCACACCACTCTGAAAAATAAGCAACCTAGGAAACTGAAAAATACCTTATGGAAAGGTATCCTAAAGAATACCTGAAGCTAAAGGCTCTTTTGGAGAACCAAAATTTTTAAGGGGGGGAGGATTGTTACCACCTCACAAAAATGGTAGAATTACAAAATATTGTGTAATTCTTTTCATAGTGATTAAAGTGTGATGGGTAAAAGGCATAATGATGACCTCTTTAAAAGTGTTCCAAGTTGGTAACTTGGCACCCAAGAAAAGCCTTAAGGATTGCTTGTTTGTCAAGTAACCTATGGACTTTTTTGTAAGGTTTTGGAAATTCAGGTACTTAATTGCAAACTCTCAAGAAAAAGCTTTAGAGAGTTATGCAAAGGATATGAATGCTATGAAAGTACTACTGGAGGACCAAATTGCTTATGGAAGACAATTAAGGACAAAGAAAACACAAAAAGGCGTAAAGACCTAAGTGTTCTAATGTAGGCCTTAAGATGTGTATGTCCTTGACTTAAGTCAAATGGAGCAATTTGGAGTTTTCCCACCTAGGGAGGTGCGGCTATGGCTTGGAAATTGGTAAAAAATGTGGGCAAAATGTGGACCAATAAGTTTAAGACAAAGAAACCATGCTTATGGGCAAGGAAAAGGACATAAAGTAAGGTTAAACTTGCTAAGTGTGTTTTGTGCCCTTAAGCTCATTTAAGCCCATTTAAATGGCCAACTCACTTATCTTTCTCCCATTTTCAGCCTCCTCTAGCTTAAGAACACAGCCAAACTTCCTCCATAGCCACCATACCTTCAAACTTGCAATTGATTGAAATTGAATGCAAAAGGAAGCAATTGGAAGCAAACTAGAGCTATTGCTTGGATACTTCAATGATCAAGCGTGACTTTTAGCCTACCCACTTTGGTAAGGGTTCTCTTGCTCCCATGGGCTCTTTTCTATATTTTCAAGCAACCATAGAGCTAGGGCTAAGCTTGGAAGAGAGCCATGAGCTTGATGAACCAAGCTTAGCGAGGAGAGTGCACTTATTGAAGGTTTTGTGACCTAGTGTAGAGTGCACAAAAAATGGCAGTGAAATGAGGGTTTCTAGAGCCCAAAGTTAGTACTAACTATTGTTAAAATCCTCCTAAGACCAAGCATTAGCTTGAGGAGGGCTTCCATAGTGATTTGGTTATGTTTATTATGTGTTTTATTGACTAATCTATGGTATATGTTGCTACTGTATTTCATGTGTTTGTTGGTTGTGAATGGCTGCTGCAATTGGTTGCTATATCTTGTATATATGCATTGTGGTTTTTGTGTTTTAGTGCCTTTCGATGTAGGTTTTAATTATGGTTACATTGCCTATTGAATCCAAGTGCTACCTGATAGCCAAAGGCTATCGCCTCTATCTGGCCGAACTCCCTGCCACAAGAATGGCCACAAGAAACTGGCGCTACCCGAGAACAGGTGGGATCATACACCTCGGGAGATAGCCGAAGAGCTCCGAGCCCGACACGCCAGGAAACTTGAGGATACTACTTACCCCCCCGAGGTTGTAACAGATCGCCTTCGAAAAAAAGGCACCAGCTATCGCGGGCCGAACATGATCTCCCCGAAGGCGGAACTCCCTGAAGCTGGGAACCCCCGAACTGAATGCATGTTTTCCGAAGAGGCACCGTCCGTACCAAAGGACGACCTCGCCCAGGGACCTCGGGAGTACGGCATGAGCATTTAAGGAAGCATTTAAGGAAGCCTCTG
>KK906686.1:0-10258 GCA_000696445.1 Aquilaria agallochum
GATGAGAGGGTGGTAGGAGTTTTTTATCCGAGAATATGGGTTTGTGTCTCTGATGATTTTGACATAAAACGGTTAACTAAGGCTATGATAGAGCACACTGGAGAGAATACAAGTAAAATCCAGGAGCTGGATCCTCTTCAGCGGCGCCTCCAAGAGAAGTTGATGGGGAAGCGATTTTTGCTTGTGCTTGATGATGTTTGGAATGAGAATAAAGACGAGTGGGACAGGCTAAAGGAGGTGTTTCGATATGGTGCTAAAGGAATTACGGTTGTAGTGACCACTCGGATTGAGAAAATTGCCCTCATGATGTCAACAGAACCTGTTCACTATTTGGGATGCTTGTCGGACGATGATTCTTGGAACTTATTCAAAAGGCGTGCATTTGGAAGGAGTGATTGTGGGGATTGCTCGCACTTGGAAATGATCGGGAAGGAGATACTAAAGAAGTGCGGGGGTGTACCATTGGCGATTAAAGCTATGGGCGGCTTGTTGAGATTTAAAAGAAATGAAACTGAATGGTTATCTGTAAAAGACAGTGAACTATGAGACTTAGAAGATGAGGGCAGCAGGGTACTAACTGCACTGAGATTGAGCTATGACAATCTATTTCCATACCTCAAACAGTGCTTTGCATTTTGCTCAGTCTTCCCCAAGGATTACTTAATGAGCAAAGAGCAGTTGATACAACTTTGGATGGCAAATGACTTTATACCTTCAAGAGCACATATGGATCTTCATGATGTAGGTTGTGAGATATTTAATGAATTGACTCTGAGGTCATTCTTCATGGTTGAAAAGGAGGGAGTCAATGGTGACATTTCGTGTAAGATGCACGATCTAATGCATGATCTAGCTTCCTCAATTACGGGAGATGAATGCTTTATGATTGACGTTAGTGGGGAGTTTAAAGTGCAAAAGCATGTTCACCACTTGTCTATTTGGCAGAGTTCTGGTAGAGAAGCTCCCCTAAAATTAGACCTGAGCAAGTTTCGGTCATTGCAGTCTCTGTTAGTTTTTGACCTCTACTCCGATGACATCAGAATTTCTCTCAACTCTTCCATGAATAGGTTTCTCAGGACCTTGGATTTGCGTGATTATCATGTAAGGAAATCTGTTGTGGTTCATGCCTACAAACAATTGAGATACCTGGACCTTTCTAGGTCTCCAATCAAAGTTCTATCAAACTCAATATGCTGTCTCCATAACCTACAAACCATCAATCTTAGCGAGTGTGGTGGACTTGAAATGTTGCCTGAAGATATGAATCATATGAAAGAGCTAGTTTACCTTGACATTACAGGATGTCGTCGTCTTATCTGTTTGCCTATTAGCATGGGAAAGTTGGTTCACCTCCGGAAACTGAGCATTTTTATCGTAGGCAAGGGAAATGGACATGGTATAGATGAATTACATGGGTTGGATCTTGGTGGGGAACTGCATATCAAACAACTTGAAAATGTGGAGAATGTAACGGAAGCAAGAAGTGCTAATTTGGTGAGGAAGCAAAATCTGAGGTCGTTGGTGTTGAGTTGGGGGAGCGAAATTTCAAGGAATACTGTAACTGAGAGTGAAGAAGATGTTCTTGGTGGTCTCCAGCCGCACATAAACTTGGAGAAATTAACAATATGGGGTTTTCAAGGTGTGAGATTACCATTTTGGATGATGGAATCCCTTCTACCGAACTTGATTGAAATCTCATTAGCTTGTGGAAGATGTCAGAACCTTCCACCCCTGGGCAAATTAAGGTTCCTCAAGGTTCTGAGCATAGAAATGGATTCTCTGCAATTTATTGGGAGTGACTTGTATGGGGACTGTGAAAATTCGTTCCCTTCACTGGAAGAACTGAGAATCATTGGTCGTGCATTGAAGGAATGGAAGACAATTGAGGGAAGAGAAACCTTTCCTCGCCTGCGTAAACTTATCTTGGGTTCTCTTCAGTTGAGTGAAGTTCCTCTTCTCCCATCTTTGAAGGAACTGGAAGTATCTGACTGTTCAATGTCCTTGCTCAAGGCAGTTGAAAATTTCACTTCCCTCACCTCTCTTCGCATTCGTCATGTGGATGAGCTTCCAAACAAGTGGTTGCAAGGTCATAGGTTCCTTGAGAGTTTAGATATAGACTCTACAACTCTAAAATCGGTATCTATTCAGTTTGATGATTTGTGTGCTCTAAGATTTTTAATCTTTCGGTGTTGCGAGGAGCTCGAAGCCTTGCCTGAAGGATTGGGGAAGTTGACATCATTGAGGACTTTGGCATTGAGCCACTGCGAAAGGTTGGTGTCTCTCCCAGCGAATTCATTTTGCGGCTTGTCCTCGCTTACCGAGTTGTCTATTCAAAGTTGTAAGAAGTTGAGCTCTTTATCAGACGCCATGCAGTATCTTACAGCACTTGAGGAATTGTATATCAATGGATGCCCGGAAGTGACGTCGTTGCCGGACAGTATTGGATATCTCACTGCTCTGCGGAAACTATCAATCTGGTCCTGCAACGGGTTGACTGCCCTATCAAATGAAGTGGACCAGCTGACCTCACTCTCAACATTGGAAATCGCGTATTGCCCCAATTTGATGTGCCTGCCGGATGGACTGCAAAACCTCACGACGCTGAGTGTTCTAAGGATTATAAACTGCCTGCATTTGGAGAGGCGGTACACGGAAGGTAGTGGGGCGGATTGGCCCAAGATTGCCCACATACCTGAGGTTGCAATCCGAAAATATGATCGGCCTTTTTCTTCTCCACCAGGGAATCTCTTGGCAAGGTGTGTGCCTAAACAGTTCTCGCCTCTCGGGAGAATTAGCCATGTCACTTGTTGGAATTGCGATTGATCCAGGACAAACTAATGTTTTCCCTTTTCTTTTCTTTTTTTAACAAATTTGCTCCTGATGAATTTTGTCGGCAGGCTTCGGGATTGCATTTCCAGGCTCTGGTGAGGCTGCTCCACTTGTTTTACATTAGCTCATGATCAATAGCTCCAAGCCAGAGCTTATCTCATGTCATTTGCAGCACCGTCCAGGGAATTTGATATGCTGTCGTCTCTCCAACACGGCTGCTGTTGCAAATATTCCAAATCATAGTGTCAAAAACCTTTCCGCAAAACTGGTACCTCAACTCTTTTAGTATGTTATTCTATTTTTCTATGTTACTTCACAAAATATACAAGTAACTTTTAACATGTGATTTTCATGTGTTGTATTTTTTAAATCAGTAACTCACAATTGTCTTCTGTTAGAATCACACAATTCTCAACAGAATACGCGATGGAGATCAGAATCCCACTGTCTCAACAAAAAAATTTTATGCCTGTTTTTGTGTACGAGTTATATGCATAATTAGTTCATATATGTCAAATTTCTATTGTCCTACTTCACGTGTAGCAGATCATCAAGAGAGGAGAGAGGACGGGAGAAGAACCGAGAGAAGAGATGAGAGAGGTCGGCAGAAGAGTAGAGGAGAGAGGACTAGACTGGAGAAGAAGAGAGGAGGCGTGAAACTCGGAGGTCAAAACGAGGAAGAGCAGGGCTGGGGGGTATATGTAGGTCCGTGGGTGCGGGTTATTGGGCTGGAACAATTTCTCTCCCTCTCTCCCTCTCTCTCTCTCTCTATCTGAAATTACGTTTGCATATTGGGCTGGACCACAAAAAAAAAAAAAAAAAAAAAGATTGGCCTCAACCAGTTAAAATATGGTGGGCTAAAAAGACCATTGACAGAAAAAAAGGGGGCTTATATGGATCCAACTAATATATTTCATTAGAGTAAATTAAATTCAAATACAAAAAGGCACCAGTTTAAAATGTATATATGTACTTATAATTAAATAAATCACATAAAATGATTTGGCGATAATTAAAAATGGTTAAAAATAATTTGTAAAAAATGATTCAATTTATTTAAAAACAAAAACGTATTTATGTATTCATATTTTATTATTTTATTAATGTGTCAATTTTTTATTTTTCATTTTCTAAATCAATTATTACACTATTTTCTATTTTGAACTTCATCCTATGGAAAAATTGGATATTTTCTATTTAAACTTTTTTGTTGAAATAACATGTTATATAAATTCGTACGTTCTAAATTGTTTTTTTTTATGATTATTGTTTTCTTAATAATATTTAAAGGATCATAAGAGGGGCGGAAGAAGTTGAGTTTAGGATTAAAAGGTATAGTGTTGAAAAAGTGAATTGAAAAGATTGAAATGAGAGATTAAATCACTGAAAAAGAGTCACAAGAACCTGCCAATGTTTTTCCTTTCCTTCTTTATACCTTTATTGTTTTTGGGCTTTAATTTCAAGCATGTGTGTTTTTTAGGCTGGGCTTCTATGATTTGGGTTTTGGCATATTTGTACGTTTAGACTTTTCTGTTTCTTTAGATGGCTGAATAAAGAGATCTAGTTTCTCGGCTTACTTTGGGTTTATTCAGGGGGCTCTACTTGGTGTTGGGATTTGTTAGGTGTTGGATTATTTGGGTTTTGAGGTGTTTGGGTCACCATCTTTCTCTTTATAATGATGCTTGTATCTTTTTTTTTTTTTTAATTTTGCGTTTCATAAATTTTTCATTGCCGATCAAAAAAATGTTTAACATTATATTTAATTGCTTTGGGTATTATTACAAAGAATTTACCTAGGAAAAAGGAAAATCAAACCAAGTAAAAGGATGAAAACACATGAATTTTTGTTTGTTTTATCACTTAGAGTTTTGTGAATCGATATATCTGTTCAAAGTAGATCATATGATTGAGCCCAGTTTGGTATTATTATTATTATTGTTGTTGTTGTTATTGTTGTTGTTGTTGTTGTTATTATTATTATTATTATTATTATGCCAACATGCACATTTAGTCCCTCAACTTTACTGACTCAAGTGAGTTAGTTCTTTAATTTTGATTCAGTGCTACTTAGTCTCTCAACTTTGGAAAGCTGAATGAGTTAGTCTTCGTTGTAAGAAATGAGATACGATGTTAGTTTTTTCTCTTAACACTTGAATACTCGCTTCCTTTCGCCACTATCGGCCTCCTCTCTCTAGAACAGCCGGCGTCCTTTCCCATCGAATCTACCGTCACCATGAACCTCCCTTCTCCAAAATAATCGACGTCCTCTCCCATTGAATCTACTCCTGCTGTTGGCCCTACTTCACTGTCACTCTTCTCATCAGCCTTGCCTCCCCAGCTATGTCACGTCACCCTTTTTTTTTTTCTAATCATTTCAACAGCTAAGTGAAATATTTCTTTCGAGAGTCTAAAGTCATCAAGCTATTGATTCTATCTCGGCATAAAACAAATTGAATCATTAATAAAGGGAAAAAAGCTTTATATAGACATGGAAAATCCAAGTCTTGAGGAAGGAAACAAACTAGACTAGTCTTGCTTTTTCTTCAACAAATTTATCTCGTCCAGCAGGTTCACAACATAGCCTCGTCGCCCTCCTATTTCCTCCAGCACCACCACATTGCCCACATCTTCACCCCAGCATCGTTGTGTCCCCATCCTCTTCTCCCCATCACCATCGAGCTAGCTGCTGGCCTGCTATTTCTTGCCCTATATCCATCACGAGCCGGACATGAAGGATTGGTGAATGATTTTGGCACAATCAATCTACAATTTCAGATAATTTCAAAGTTCATGATTTGGGATTTCTAACCCTAAAATGGTCTGCTATGAAAGCGGACCAGCTTCCCATGTTCACATCATTGCCTCACCAATGGCATCAAAATCACATGACATCACCTGCACGCTTTCCATCCAATAAGGGACTAAGTCGCTTAATTTAGCAGAGCTTGAGGACTAGGTCATTATCAGTATCAAAGTATGAGGACTAAGTTATAATGAATCAAAGACTAAGGATGAACTTGTTCAAGTTTGTAAAGTTGAAGGATTGACTGTGCATCATCATCATCATCATTATTATTATTATTATTATTGGTTTATAATACTTGTGTTAATAATAATTGGATACCATTTAAATATATACTTATTTATGAAGCATAAAAAAAAATTGATGCAACGCCAAGTATGTAAGCTATTTATATTCAGTGGCGGAACCATGATTTTTTGTTCAAGGGGGGGAGCCTGGAGGAGAGTGACGGCGTCACGGTGAGGCAAAGCTAGAGATTGGGACTAAGTCGTACTAATTCAAAGATAAAGGAGCAACTCATATGAGTTGAAAAAGTTAGAGAACTAATGATGTAATTAGGCCATGTTAGAATATCTACTTAAGACTAGAAGGAATAATTACTTATTTGGTCCCTAATTTCTTTAGAGTCTACCTTACCGCNAAGGGACTAACTTGCTTAATTTGGTAAAGCTGGGAGACTAAGTCATTATCAGTATCAAAGTTTGAGGACTAAGTTATAATGAGTCAAAGGTTAAGGACTAACTTGTTAATGATAATATTTGTGTTAATAATATTTTGATATCATTTAAATATATACTTATTTATAAAGCATAAAAAAAAAACTCGAAGCAATGCCGAATATGTAAATTAGTTATATTCTTGTAGTAACAAGCACAAAAGCTAATGATAAGTTTGTTAATGGCCTTATGTAATGACCCTAAATTTTAATTTAGTGTATAAACAACCTTAATTTAGTTTATTTTATTATTTTGGCCATTTTTTAAGGCCAAGAGGAAAAGAAAGAAGAAAAAGAGAGAGAGAGAGAGAGAGAGAGAGAGAGAAGATAAGAGACATGAATGAGGGTTTTTAAAGGGGGGAAATAAGAAAAAAGTTTTGGGCATTTCTCACTTTCTTATGTAGCTGCTCCTTTTGTGCTGGAGAAGTGGAAGAAGAAAGTATCAATTGAGGATTAAAGGAGAAACACTTGTACATTTTATCTTCAAGGGAAGAATTATTGGTAAGTGATTATTAGTTATTTTTCAATGCATATGCTAACTGTTTTTAAAACTTGAAGAGGGATGTTGGTCAATGAATTGATTGAATATGATTTATTTTTTAAAACTTGATGAAGGATGTGAGTTGATTAAGAGTGTTTAGAATGAATTAAAGACAAGTTATATGAGGTTTTGGTTGGGTATGGTGGTGTTCAACCAGTTGCAGGAGGATTTTGAAAGAGGAACAAAAAATTCATATTCTAGGCAAGAATTGGGTGAATTTTAGGTTCCTAGGGTTTTAAGGAGGGTTCATCGACATCCTAAGTTTTAAAGTATTACAATTTGGTCACTGCAAGCTTGAGGCTGAGACATATAATTGGGTTAATAATAACATCAGTTCCTAGATATTTAAATACTAGTTTAGAAAGTTCTTAGGTTCCATAAATGTTCATTTTGGTCATTGTCAACAAGTAAATTTAGGTTATTTCTTCAATTGGTTACTTTTGACATAAACTTTTGCATAATTATTTAAGTTGACTAAACCATTATTTTAAGAGTTGGAAAGTTGTATTTTGAGGTAAGTGGCTACCACTATTTCTAAAATTAATATTATTTTGATATTATGCATATATTATTTCTTGAAAATGTTAAGTTTTCCAACCTAACAATCTTTTAATTTATAATTTAAAACTATTTTTTATTAAATTAATATTCTATATAATTTGCACTGAAATTTTATAACAATTGCAATGCTTTGAATTTATGTTCTGACTATATTTTGGTAAGTGTTGGTTTTATGCTCGTAATGCTGGGAAAGTGTAGCCCTTGATCCTTTAGCTAGGGTGTTCTTTTTTGTTCTGTTTTGAAGTGCATTATTTTTAAGACTAGTCATTCTAAGCGCTTAACCAATGGAGATTCTTAGTTAGTTCTAGACTTACTACAGCGGTTGAAGTGTTGTCACGGTGATTATCTCACTCATTGTGCTCTGAATTTGTATTTTATTAATGTGCTCTAAAATGCTCTATTTGATTAATGATTTCAATTTAAAATATTATTTGGGGTTAATTACAGTTTGCCCTTCGAGGTTTAGTAGATATTACACTTTTCCTCTCCTATTTTAGAAATATACACTTTGCCCCCAACTTACACTTTACCATTTGCAAAAGAAACTATTTTATATTTACAGAAATAAAAAATTGATAATTTAAAATATTTATTAAACGTAAAAAATGTATCATACAGACTGAAATTACCAGATGATGCTTACAGTTCAAATTAAAATTTCAGAAGTTGCTGTTAAATAATATAAAAGAAGACAAAAGGCAAAGTGCATATTGTTGAAATGTGAGGGTAAAGTGTAATATCACTTAAATGCTCTATTTTACAAGAATCATTTCTGCCTGATTCCTATATGTTTTGTATATTATATTCTATTTTTTGGAGTGGTGGACAACCCGCTATACTTGTTAGGCATTCATCCTCACCCCATTTCCACACCCCTCTCACAAATAATAGGTAGTTTGAGTTAGCTAGCAAGGTAGCGACTATAAGACTAGCTGCGATTCGAGATAGTTGGGAATATTTTTTAGTACTACTACTAGAAATTTATTTATATTTAAGAAATATTTTAGATTTCATAACGTTTCTTAGAACTGTGATATTTTATGAATTAGATTCCAATTACTAGGATTATAGTTGCTCTGCCACCCATTGTCAAAAGTTGAATTTTATAAGTTTGAACTATTATATATGAAGTTTGGAATTATCTGGAATAGTGTAGCTTTGCTTGCTTAAGAAAATTTATTTTTTTTAATATGCGGTATGTCATTGTCTCAAAACTCTAAAAGTGGGTTTTGGGGTGTAACACTTGAGTAAGAAACATCTAAAGTACTGAAGATAAGTTTCGATGACAAAACTTATTTAAGTGGGGAAGGATATAACAACCCCAAAATTTTACTCTTTCTATCTCCTATTCTTTAAAATATTTGACTTTTTTTAAATAATTTAACTTGAATTTATTCATATTATTTTTTGTTAGAAATTTTTTTAAAAAATATGCTGAGAAACTATATGGCTTTGTTTATCATTTATATAGAAAGGTTTTCCATTTATATACTGAAATGCTGAAAATAAAAAGTTATAGATTAATTGCTAAATAATGAATGTTACAAAGAACTTGGGACGGAGAAAGTATGAACTATAGTTTATTTAGGTTATTGTATAAGCACCAAGATAAAATAAAAAAAAACTATTCATTGAAGTTTGGTACATTATTAATGGGGTACGAGAAAGGAAATGAAAAAAAAAATCAAAACAGAAAATATACGGAGAGAACGTGGAACAAGAATGACTTAAGTGTTAATTGGAACTTATATATAGGCTTTCTATAGGAGATTAAACTGGTTTGTGAAGTATAATGGTGATTCTGCTATTGAAGTTGCATGTACAATGGGTATAGGAATTGCGTGTGCTCCACGCCAAGCTATCTGGAAGTGGAACTACATTTAGTGAACTTACAAATATAGTGTGGTGAATTGAATTCCTATACTGTTATGCTTAAAGTTTCGTGGCGAAATAGAAGGTGTTACTGAAATTCTGCAGGAAGTGTTATCAGATTTATTGTGTTTGACAATGTTGACTTTGGGTTAGAAAAAGCTAGTGAGGCTGACCTTTTGCAAACTTGTTTTGGAGGTAATTTGGTACTTGTAAAGCACCCTCCAAAGTGGAAGATAAAGTGGTTTGTGGAAGAAGTGCTACTAGGGCTATTAATTGCAGAATCAGAGCAGCTTTCATGAGGATTGTGAGTCAAATGTTGATTGGAGCCTAAAAGTTAAAGTTTATGAGTTGAGAAAAGCTTCATATTGGCTAAAGAACACTATTTGCAAAGTTTGGTTTAAGTTCCTAGACTGGAACTCAGAATAACTACTCAACTTAAGCTTTTCAGCCATGGTGGTCTGCAAAAAGTAAGAAGGCGTCTAATTTTTGGAACTGAGTTTACATACTGAAGTTCTAGTGGCCTATAAGTTTTATTTTTGATAAGAGAATAAGTCTGCAAATTTTGGTTTAAATTGCAGCAATGGATTTTAAAATGACCAAATTGAAGCTTCAAGTTATTAGAACTGGCAGAAATGGGCAGACTACACGTTTTAAGTTAAACCTGATTTTGAACGATAAGCTACTATTTAGCAAGCTTAAAATTGTGGAAATGACTTCTGGAGTTGGCACTGAGGCACCTGCAACGAAGCAGTTGCCTAAAATGAAACCGTCTATTGGATTTGAAGCTGATTGGTGTTTGTAAGACAAGAAAAATCTGCATAATGGCTCAACTTGTCAACTTTGACCTTATAGTTGACTTTGAGATTGAGGAAGGATCTCGGATTGAGACTTTTCAGACAAGTTTATGCTTATAAAGTGGACTTGTTTACATCTTAAG